>NNCF01127070.1:544840-594006 GCA_002313205.1 Laupala kohalensis | reverse complement strand
ATATATATATATATATAATACGAGAAGATACGTCGCCAAATGAAATCGTTCCGTGTAATGACAAGAAATGTTGACTGAATAGCCGAGTTCAAAACTCGGTGATGTCTTAAGAAATTTTTATCCTCATTATGACATCAAAGACTCGTTAGGCCACTTTCACGTTATGTTTTGCTGTAAAAGCAACTTGCACTTCATACTGACCATATCATACCTTTATGCCAAGGCCAAGAAGTCGCGGAACTCAATTCTTCACCTACACTTAGGGTCCGAAAAAGTCGTGGCGGGAGATTCACGGGACATTAATTTACTTAAAAAGGCAAACTTTTTCACAATAGTGAACGAAACTGATACTTAATCTTCATTTTCTCTTGTGAAAGTCCATTTGTATTATCATAAAGTCACGTATAAAGTCACGTTCATTTGTATTATCATATCACATTTTCAGTTTACTTAATGAGAATTACAATATGACTATTGTAAAATACGATTTTTATTCCAGATCTGAGTAGCCAATCAAACTTCAAATCAAAACTTTAAGTTTTGCGTTTTGCCCAACTTTTGGAGCAGTGTGTGTCGTGTACTTTTCCGAAAACACGGCGCTATCAGCACCGCCAACATATCTTTCATTATTGATAATATTTCGGTGTGACCAACTTTCAAACCTATAAGTAGACTATTAGTAAATCAGGATGTGTACAAAACTTGTTTTTTAAATACAGAGCAACAGATCTAGTCACAGCTCTCTGCTGACTGTTGACAGCGAGAGGAGGAACTATGGTACATACCAGTTCTGATGAGATAATTTACTACCGAGAACAGTCGGGGTCAACAGTTTCTTGCCGTTGGAAGCGCGAGAAAGCATCGTATTGATATTCTGCATCAATACTACTTGTACGCTTAATGAATGAGACATTCAGATCATTGGTAACACACAGTATAGTAGGCAACTCACAATGATCGACGCACCTGATGCGACAGAACCGTTAACTACCGGCACTTGTTCAGAGAAATCTTCTCGAACAACCATAGTTCTACCCTCCTCGGGTGGGACAACAAACAGCTGAAAGAATCAACTAGAAAACGTGGAGTGGAACACAAAATATTTAAACTGAAATAATATATTCCAATGACGGACCCTTCTGCAGAGTGCGAGAGTAAATCCATAAATATTAACTAATTTCGGAATGATAACAACAAAATATACGATTTACATATTTTATAAAATATCGTACCAGTCAAATAAACAATGGAAAAAATGTATTTAGAAAGAGTTCATCATAAACTAATAAATAAATGAACTTTATTGTCCAAAAAGCGGTTGCAAATTGAGTTTGACCACGTGTGGAACTAAATCCCTCTCCAGAAACAAGCGAGGAACCATCCCATCAGTTCCGACCGAGGGGCGCAAGGGCAGTAGCCTATTTAATGTTTGTTAATAAATAAGTAATTTATAAATATAAAAGAAATTATTTAACAAATACACAGTCACCATTTATTTTTCCAAAGGAAATCGTAGATGTAGATGTAATCGTAGATGTAAAATGGATCACCCAAGGGATAAGAATTTATTCAAAAAACAAACGCTGTTTATATTATCTTTTAAAACTCTATAACCAACCACCCGAATTCCATGATTATTTTCGTAAATATAAGACTATTCTTCGAAAAGTAGTCTATACAGCTAAAGTTATGGAAGATAACAGGTGGGTACTAAAATCGAACAACCGGATGAAAGCCATGTGGAATATTGTTAAAAATTACACGTCAATTTTTGAAAATTGCGAAAAAAATGTTTCTGTACAAAACGATGGCAAAATCATAACAAATCCTCAGGACATCGCAAGTTTGTTTAATTCTTACTTCTCAGAAGCTGGTAAAATAACGAACTCAACNATCCAAATCAATGTCCTCCAATTATTACCACCCACGTACCCAATTCTACGTTCACTTCCGAAACTAACGCCAGTGAAGTCATGAGAATCATCAGCTCATTAAAAAACAAATTTTTCAACAGGCATAGATGATATACCTGAGTTTATTGATAAATTTTCGTCCCACGCTATATANGCTATATTAAATCCACTCGTAAATATTTTTAATAGTTCTTTATCGGAAGGGGTGTTTCCCAATATATTTAAGAGAGCTAAAGTGAAACCTTTACACAAGAAAGGAAACAAACTTAATATTGGAAATTACCGAGCAATATCTCTACTACCCACTTTCTCAAAAATCCTAGAAAAATTGTTCTATAAGCATCTTCTGATTTGTTATCCAAAATATAACATTCTCTCTGACGATCAACACGGTTTTAGGAAATCCTTTTCCACTACAAGCGCCATATTTTCCTTCTTAAACGATGTTACCACATCTCTAGACCGTGGAGAAAATCCTCAGGGTGTTTTTCTTGACTTATCCAAAGCATTCGATGTCATCGATCACGGAATTCTCCTTTCCAAATTGCATTCTTTAGGCATTCGTGGACTTCCACATCAATGGCTAACTTCTTATTTAAAAGATAGATATCAACAAGTAGAAATATCCTATACTAACAATAAAATACTTGAGCGTTGTCTTTCAGAAACAAAGACACTTACTTGCGGAGTACCCCAAGGATCAATTCTCGGTCCTATACTCTTTTTATTGTATGTGAACGACATATCATCATCCAAATCAGATTGCAAAATAGTTCTTTTTGCTGATGACACTAATTTACTATGTAAACACGCCAATGCTCAAAAAGTTTTGTCTAACCTTTCGACTTGGTTCCATGCAAATCGTCTCATTGTAAACACTGACAAAACAGTGTCTATGTCATTTCACAATAGTATCACAAAATCTTTACCCCAGGTTTCTCTTTCTTTAAACGGAACACAATTAAAAACTGTTACAAATACAAAATTCTTAGGTCTCCATATTCAAGACAACCTCAAATGGAATTGTCACATTGACAATCTTAATTCCCAATTAAGCAAATTGTGTTACGCATTCCGAATCTTAGTTAACGCAGTTAGTCCACGTATTTCCCGTTGCGTATATTTTGCAAACGTTTACTCCCATTTACGTTACGGCATTACCTTCTGGGGTAATTCCGGTCAGAGTATTCAAACTTTCAGAATTCAGAAGAGGATAGTTCGGATAATTTGTAAATCTCACCCCCGAAACTCTTGTAAACCTTTATTCAAGGAATTAAATATCTTAACACTTCCCTGCATTTATATTTATGAAACGGTCGTGTTTGTTAAGACCGAATTACTAAAGTACCACCCTTACTTCAAACGAAACAGTCTCGTTCACGAACACAATACTCGCAATAGGAATAATATTCATCGCCCTAGAGTGTCAACCACTCTTTGCCAAAAAGGACCTTATCATTCGGGAATCGTTCTATATAATTCCCTGCCCAAGAATATTAAAGATATTATGAAATTGTATCTTTTCAAATTCGCAGTTAAAAACTACCTCCTGCACCAGAGTATCTACAGCGTAAAAGAATTTATTGATTTTAATGAAAGTTAAATCCGTCTTGTACTTTATCATGCCGTTGCTGTAGTACTTTTAATATAACATATAAAAATTTCAAAAAATAATTTCCTTGCATGATTGTGTTGTGTCTTATGATTCACATTAATTTAGTTTAATGTGTACTCAAGTTGGGCACGGTTGTGTACATTAATTCTGTAGCCCCATCCTGGCCTGGGTTTTTCTCCGGTTTTCGTTCATATAGAGGCGGATTTCTTATACAGGTTCTCTAGGCTTTTGTTAGGGGCGCGTTTACTGAAACAAGAAATAGTGAATTTAGTGTTATTTCAATTCTTATGATTTGTAAACGCTATTCTCAGAATAATCTCTATTTCAATAATAATTTGTACATGTAAAATAAATTGTTTGTGTTAAATTAGAAACATATTGACATTCTATTAGTATTATAACTCGTAACTAACTTTTTATCTTATTTTTTGGGTGAAATTTTTGAATCCGCCTCTGCCTCAGAGTACTTGATCGGAATTGATGGGATGGTCCCTTGCTTGCTTCAGAAGAGTAAGTTAGTTTATTGTCCTCCACGTCATACGCTGTTTGTACTGCTTTTTTGACGATAAATTTATTATGATTAGTAAAAATTCGACATTCACAATAACAAAAGTATTAATGACATTCCCACCTATGTGAAAATCTTATGTTAATGTGCGATTTAATTTTATCGGTATAAACTTCGTAACAAGACTTTTTAAACGAGAAGTGGTTAAAACACGCTCTACACTATTTTACATGAATTCAATCTTCATTTGCATGGCCCTTAAAATCAAGGACCATAATAACGCAGCTGTAATTGAGACCATTCGTCACGGCCCTTCTACTACAAGTCGTTTCCTTGTTCTTAGGGTGAACCATAGGCAGTGCTGTGAGGCAGTGCGATGGAAGGACATAGATTGAACTGTGTCGCAAGGACCGCAGGAAATTCGTTGTGTAAATTAGGATTACGTCTACTCGAAATGAACGGACGAATGAATGGCGCCCTTACGGTCTCGCTCGACAACCTAAATTAGTAGGAACAGTTGGCGCACGAAATACAGTAATGACCGAGATTTTAGCGAAAGCAAGCAGTTTTGTGTTTACTGTAGACATTTGTTCGCTTAACCTGTCGGATAAAATGATTATGATATTGTCTTAAATATTTGATGTAGCTTTCCGATAAAAAACATATTGACACTGAAAACCATATTTGTGTCCGTCTGTTGCTCATGAATAATTAATAATTATATTCATAGCAAACATAGGTTCATTAATCACTTTTTAAAAAATCGACTGTGCTGCTTAAGAAATGCTATAATACAAAAATATAAGATTTTATATTTTTAGTAAAATTAAGATTAATTTTATTGTATATTAATACTAGATTTTAATATCAGGGCGAAAATAATTTAAACCAAATTCAAAATTCTATATCTAAATAAATAAACAAATAAATAAATATAATAAAATAAATCCGATGTGGCTTATTATAATTAAATTATTTCTGGAGATAATTCGTGTGTTATTCTTTTACTTCTTCGTCGTCATGAGGAAATCATGTGACATACTTTATATGTTTGTTACAACATTTTGTTTTACATGGGAAGTAGATCGATGTTTTACAATGTTATTTTAGAACAACAAACATATTCCTAATGAATTACACTTGCTATACTTCTTCGTAAAATATTGGATGATTGATCACGAGAATGCGACATTGAATGCTAGTTGCACCTCATCCTTCAGAACCCAAAGGTTTCATTGGGGACTGTCTAAATGTTTTGTTTGTAAATAAGGATAGGAGGAATGAACGCAAAGTCCAATGTTACCTCTCGATAATATGTTTGTTTTCCTCGAAAATTTGTGGCAATTTTTTCCGATTCGCACCAGCGTAACATAGGTGAGAAGTTAGTATAATTGGTTTACTCACTGAAATAATCGTAATCCAATATCAAAGCATAACGTACATTGGTAATACCGGAATTTATCGTTCTAGGGTGTACGAGAAAGTAGGATTCCAATCTAACATTTTTGTTAATATTTTCTTCACATTATCTCAATTAATATCTCGGTGACCGACTTTCGCTCAGATTGCTCACAAAATAGTCACACGATTTTCAGTCAGTCGTAAAATCATTTAATACAGTACTGATGTATGACCACACACATAATGATTTTGACAAAATTAATTCAAAAAATATTTTTCGTTAAGGGATTCAAATTATGTTTTACTTAGTCAGTTACACTGTTATGTAACCATGAATATAACGAATGATAATTCCATACCTAACTATTTTGCTAAATGGGTAACTGTGCAGTCTGCGTTGCCCATAGAAGATGTTTTTGTGTGTGTCCGGGTTTAAGGAGTAATTCTTAAATTCTATGGAATTGACACACTGTATTTACGTGGTAGAACACATACTGAGAGTAAATAGAAAGTAATAACCATTTGTCTTAAATTGTGTTTGCCTCATTTATTCACACATTCGTAAAGAACTGAAAATTGTCTATTCATAGTAATCCACAATACACCCTATTTATATTATTAGACTATAATATAAATTTATACTATAAGTCAAACATATTTAATTATGAGATAATAAGTGATGACTACTTGGTGACTTCCGTGAGAGAGTATTCGCCGTCCCTACGACACCGATCAGCGGCGAACAGTCTTCAGTTGAAAGAAGGTATTTTGCCTCTGATTGGTAATCACTTATTCTTCAGGTGTTTTCTTTCGAATTATACGTAGGTATAAGGAAAATGTAATGAACGTCCGAAAAAGAAATAGAGATCTCTTCAGGTCATTAAGATAATGGTGATTTTTGTTTATTCTATGACACACAAAATAATCAACACATCCGAACCAAACTTGAAAATTTGATTTGAGTACATTTGGAATAGGGACCCATTTCTGCATACTCTTTCTGTCGCTATAGACATGTGGGTGTTTTAGTCGTGTCAGCAGAATCTTACATTCGCACGCCAGCCACTTCGCACATAACCGGGTAAAGGGGGCAAACTGGGGTCAGCATTGAAATAGAATACTCTACACGCGTGTTCATTTTCCATCGAGGTTTGAAAAGAAAGGCTGGACTATAGCCGTATTTTTTGGTTCTTTATTTTATTTATTTTTTAAATATGGTAGTAGTTGAATTTTGTTTTCGAATTCTATACTCAATTTTATTTTTGAATTGAACAGCTCTAGGAACATTTTAACTTACAGTTCACTTATTTCTTCGCCAATTATTACTTTACATGAGTTCGCTGGTTTGTATTATGTTAGTATAGCTAACTTTCATTCGATGTGATTTTGTTATTACTACGCTACTTCAAAAGTAGTCGTGTCAAATTAATAGTGATTATTTCATAATGTTTGACAATATTATGTGCGGTAATTTCATTACCTTTTTAATATAAAAGTTCGTCAAAATTTGTTCGTGGTATAGGGATCAACGTCTCATATATAAACGTGCGAGGTCCGGGTTTGATTCCCCGCCGGGAGAGTTCTATTAATTATTTTTTGTCAACATGATCTGCCTAATTATACTTTCCTCGTGTGTTTACATTTTATTCGTTATTATTAAAGAACCATTTTTGTTTTCAATTAAAGAACAAATTTTAAGTCAGCTGTCTCGAAGAACGTCGGTTAAGTTAGTTTGGTTTGCTGTTGATGGTGGCGAATCTGAATTTTCAAATTCTTAACTGATAGATAACTCTTATTTGTTGGATTTCTACAAATAAAAAAAATCATAATGATTGAAAGAAAATTTGAGATGGAAAATCGTATGAACTGAAAGAAAAATTCTTCTTGCAGTTAAGCAGCAAACTTAGCGGTTTTATTCGCATTTTAGTTACTCAACAGCTACTTATTATTAGTAATAATGTTAAAAAATGAGTAAAGAAATGACTCACTTGGGGATTCAAACCCCGAACCTTATGCACGAGAAACACATTCATTACCCCTAGACCATCAAGTCATATGTTCAGAAATGAGTGATTGAGTGTTATTAACAATACTAGTATTAGAAAGGTGTTAAAATTGTTCCACAAAGAATAAAGACCATGTTATATCACATTTTCATCCCAAAATACACCTAATTTGTGATTTTCATTAAAATCGTTAGAGTCGTTCTCGAGAAATTTTTTGACAAATACGTAGGTGTATAGGTACGTAGGTACATAAATACATACAATTATTGCTCGCTTAGTAGTGTAGGATTATCCCGTTCTTCGGCATGGATCATCATTGTGGGTTATGATTATTCATTATAATTTTCAAGTTTATAGAAGTATTTTTTATGAACGGTGGAAACAATTAATTTAAACATTTATGTGAAACATTTATTTATTTTTATTACTTATGGTAATACTATTTCTTACGTAAATATCAATTTAAATATAAATGTATCGCCAAAAAAGCAGTTACTAACTTCATATGACCACTTGGAGGACAATAAACTAATTTACTCTCCGGAAGCAAACAAGGGACCACCCCGTCAATTCCGATCAAGGGCTTCAAGGCAGAGGTGGATTTAACATTTCAGCACACTCCTAAGATAAGAATAAAAGTAGTTCGGTACGTGTTATAACATTAACAGAATACCAACCAATTTGTATTTAATAAAACATACAAAAGTTATTTCACAAATACATTCACAATAAACTATAGATTATTCGGAAAATATTGTTTATAACTTAAAATAACTGTAAATTCCAGGTGTATCATTTCAATTGATGCCGTCCCTGGGCAAGAGCCTAGAGAGTCTGTATAAAAAAAAATTCACCTCTACCCGAAGGAAAATCGAAGAAAAACCCGGGCCAGAATGGGTGTGATTAATCTTGTGTTTGATCCTATGCAGTGGCGGCGATTAGGTGAGGGCGTGGGGGGCAGCTATCCCCACACTTTTTTAAGAAAAGATAAAAATTTCATTTTAACCGTCTAAAACTGGGAATTATACAAACAATTACACTATCCTTGATGTGGTAATCACCAATTGTCTTTCCTTTGATTTATTTCATTATTTAAATCATACGTCGTGGAAATATGTAGAAAATGTCATGTTAATGAAAATTGTCAATATTTGTTTCCCACACACACACTTTTGATTCCCAATCGCCACTACTTATCCTATGTTTGATTAATCCTATGTATAGTCGTATGAGTGATTGATATTGACATGGTGGAGTATAATCATATTTCTATATTGAGTAGATATCAATGAAACTTCGACCATTATCCTCTAAATGAGGTACATGAAACTACCTTGTAACCGCTAATCCTTCAGTATCGCCAATTTTAGAATGAATATCCTACTTGAGAGAACGGTATTTATCCACATCACAATTTACCTGATGCCTGGTCTCATAATAAACAAATGAATAAATAATCAAAAAAACTAAATGTATGTTCATGAACAATTTCTGTAAATACAAATCTCTCTTCCATGTAACCCTCACTTGGATGGAAAGAGGAGATTACTGCTGAAAATGTCCACTCTCAAGGGGTTAAATTCAGATCTCCTGCTTCGTGTACAAAGGCGCGAACGCGTTTATGTGATGCACGATGTATTCACCTGCAATTGTTACATCACCTTCTGAACATTTGGAATTAACAATCGTTCACTTTTTTCATTCATTAAATGTTCCAGAAAAAAATGCGTTGTTGCTGTAGATGAGATCGTTTTGAAATAAAGCATACTTGTTAATAATTAACAATAAACGAAGTAAGAAAAAAAATCGAAAACGCCATAGCTGACATTTTTAGTTAAATGTATCGTATGATTTATAGATTTGAGAGATGGGCGTAAATAGTGTAATAGCTGACAAATTGTCTTTGCAATGATGTATACAGTTACAGATCATATCGTCTTAAATATTCTTCATATTTCCTTCCTCATTCAGTTTATTCTTGTTAATTCACATTCCTCACTCGAAATAGGAATGAATGATATAAATGCATTCACAGTTCAGAATACCTCTTACTTCCGCCCAATAATTACGTACATAAAACTTGTATTACCTCCCTTCCCCCACCCACCCACCCACCCGTTAAGAAAAGTTATTGTCACTTGGTTAATGTCGAGATAAATTTTGTTACACTGTCTTTATTCTTCCTTGTGGCTATGAGCTCTTTCTGAGCGGTTTTCACACTTTTCAGTGACAAACTATGGATAAAAGCGCCATATAATATATACCCAATAGAAGCGTTACGTAACGCTCTGTAACACAGTGTAACTGTATTAGAAACCCCATCCCCCCTAGGATGCGTTACGTAATTTATGAACTGCCCCTATGGACAAGAAATATATGTTGCTATTGTGCTTAGGAGGTTGCCAACAAGCAATTACCAAAAGTTAGCCAACGTTTTACGGAAGCCTCCTTAAGTGAATTTATAAAGCAATAAACATTTTATTCTCATTTCCAGAATTTGTATGAGAGTTGTCAGTGAAAATTTGTAGAAGTATGTCTATGAACATGCTACTAAATCCTTCTGATATGATTTGACACAAATCGCCTTCCAGCATACAAATAATAATACATGTCAAAAAAGCAAACTGCGTATGACCAAAGTTTAATATCATACAGCCGCAACATACCATACGAATCCCCTATTCTGAACTCTATCCACCGGCGAGTATCACTAACTCGCCACAGTCAGCCAAATATTAGTTGGCCATGCCACAATGCTCGCTTATCACGATATTTACCCACGACCTATATGATTACACTACTCGCTCACCGCTTGAAGGTCTCACTGCGCCAAACTGCAAGATTTTATCTTTATTAATAAGTCAAGATTTTATGATATTAGACTGTGGTATGATCACGTGGAGGACAAACTAGTTTATTTAATTATAGCGATCTTACTCTTCCCTATGCTCATGCGTTTTTCAGGCAACACTATCCCAATGCTGCGGTCGCCGCCGCAGTGCCAAGCGTCGCACCTACAGCGCGCTGGCGCGACCGCTCCCCAGCGTCACGGGTAGTCGTTGGGCGGCCACGCACGGAGGTCGAGCGCGAGCGCCATCTGCATCTGATGCAGACCCTGGGGTCCCGACCAGAGGATCCGCCGCTGCGGCCTCGCGCCTCCTGCCTAGCCGCAGGTCGCTCACGAACAACACCCCCACCACCTCGCGAGCGCCTCCAGCCTCTTCAGCCAACTGCTTCAGGCTAGTCGTTGCTAATTTCAAGAATTTGTTGTAACATTATTATTGTGGGACTAATGTGTCTTCAAATCGATTCACATCGACTGAAGTTCTGTTCACTAGAGTCAAGCCCCATTTAGTGTCTACTAGCTCATAAATGTTCCTTTTATTCGGATAAAAAGTGAATCGTGTAGATTCTTTCGCTCAACACCTAAGAATGAGCGGAGTTCCTAAAGACTGTTGATGCATTTGATGTCGAAGTAAAACAGTATTTAAAGAGATATTTAAACGTTATTTAAAATGTTGATGGTGACATTTTGATGTTCAAATATTCCAAAAATAAAAAAATTTAAAAATATTCATATAGTCTTTGTATGTTTTCAACCCTTTTTCACAGTTTCATTCAACTAATATTTATATGGGTATTTAGTTTACGGTAATTTATCGTTAACAATTCAGAAAAATAAGACACATCCTTTATGAAAATCCTCTCCATTTATAGAATGTCGAATAATCTTCAAGTTTTAATCTTCCTTGCTGTTCTTCCCAAACACGTTAAACGAAAGAGTATGTATGATATATATGATATAAATGACAGCATACAAATAACAGTATTGAAACAAGACAAGGAGCAAGGCTGCCCCCACAAAGTCAAAAAGAATAAGTTTTAGAAGCATTTCTTAAATTTTAATTCTTCTTTGTTTTGAATTTTCTGGCGTGTTTAATATTTATACCAATTCTCCCATTTTCTCTTTAACAGTTTGGGAACAATTTCGGTCAATCAATGTCTCCTCCCCCTCCCCTTCCCAACACATTAAAAATAATTTAACCACATTTTTCGAAAGAATTTCTGAAATTTTTTGTTTAGTATTTAGGTAGCAAGAAAGTGACCTCGTATTGTAAAATCAACTCTTGAGGCCAAAAGAAGTTAAATAAAAAAAAGACCAAATATGTAAAAAAATTATAATGCTAATTCATATATTTTAATATATATTATTTTAATAATAATTTAATATTTATTACGAACCCCTTCAAGAAACCAATGAGAGTCCCGGTCAGCCTGTAAACAGGTTGAAACATGTAGTACCCTTTGAGACGAAACATTATGTTGTCCCCTAGAGTTGTAGCCACGCCGCTACGAGGCGCTAATCGCGCCCCCAGCGCGACGAGAGGCGCTGCCTCGCGCACCCCTGCGCCCCGTCGCGTCGCGCCGCATCTCACCGCGGTGTCGTCCCCCAGGCCCCGCGGAGCGTCCGAGTGCAGCCAAGTGANTGTATAAGAGACAGCGCACGCGCTCGCCGCTCTTCGCGCACGTCTCTGGCCAGCGCCGCCGCCAGCGCTGGGGCATCCAGCTGCGGTACCATCAGCAACTCCTCGCTGCAGGACCTGGATCACTGCGAGTTCGAAGGAGCGGAACTCGTGCTGTACATGGGCGAGCTCAACGCTTTGAACGGACGCTGCTGAGGGACTGAAGAAAACGCAGGTGCATCTTGATGATCTTTGATCATACCAATCTTCGTCTTGTTCCTACTCCGCAGGTTCAACTCTCGAGTATTGAGCAGTCTTTGAGGTTCGAATTAGTAAGCGATTCTTGACTGTTCGATTGGAGACCCATCGTTGATTTAAAACTGAACGTTTCGGCTGAGGTCGTAGTCTCAACTTCGGACGTAGTCACTTCTAAAGACGACTGCAATATGAGAGACAAAACGTCTAGTTTCAAATCACCGACGCAGCTCCTACCAAGAATTGCATGAAACAGGCCGAGGATTATATTCGTATTAGCAAGACTAAGCAGTACTTGTGACACAGGAGACGGACGTAGTCGATGGTCTTCCGATGCCGATAGCAGAGACTCAACTATTGGAGAAAACGTGTAACTCCAGAGCGAAATGTTTCTTCTTAAAGCTACATCTCATCCCAGATGTAGTTAAAATTTTGGAAGGCGTAAATTTTATGTAAATGTACATTTTCTACCACTTGTACAAATTATACGAATTCCTGAACATTCAATAATGAGGAACGAAATTAAAATAATCATTGTTCTCTTCTATAAAATGAAAATCTGACAAAGTATATTACCTAACAGTTAAAAGGATATGACAGAAGCTGTTAATACATTAAGTTCAATAGAAGTTAACCTAAATTCTTAAATAACAACCGTTTGATAATATTCTGATTCAATCAACACTATGTTCAATACATATCTACTACCAAAAAAATTCATTACACTACCTGCAGCATTAATAGAAGAACACTTTGATGATAAAAGGCCAGCTCTAATAATACCTTTGAATTAGAGTCTCGAATAATCTAATTTTAGTACTGCAGGAATAACGATATTTCAGCGCAATGAATTTTGCACCACTGACTTCTTTTAAATAATATTTCTAAATAATTATATATGTGCAACAGAACATAATGATTGATGTTAATCAGGAGTGCCCACACGGGGTTTTTTCTTTGGGGCGTTAGGGCNGGGGGGGGGGGGGGGGGTCGTGACGCAAACTGCGTCATTGAAAAAAAAAATTGGTGGGTGGGTTCGAAGAATGGAGTTTTTTTTAAGTTTGGAATATCTAATAGTTAAATAATAAATATACTTTAAAAACATATATTAAAATAAAAATCAGAACAGTGTCGTATTAGTTTTGTAATTCTACGGACATTTTAACATGATTAATAATTTCAGCTCATTTTCAAAACTGATGAATAAATAGTAAAAAACCATGCCGCTTAGAGATCTAGACCGCTGAATAAGGAGACGGGAGCGTGGGATACGGGTTGGGTTTTCATGTCTATCAAAAGACCAGGAGACTCATCGCCTTCGCGTGAACGAAGAAGTGACGAAAGATACCGGTCTCTCTATCTCGAATTTTGTAAGATAAATCAACAGACGGCCAATCTAGAAAACAGCGTTGCACCGAAGATTCACTGTTTTCCCCTCAGTGTTTGAGTTTACTGTGCGTGATCAAGGTCGGAGGTGAATTTTGAATCTCGTCTTTTTTCCCCCATGTTTTGCCGTTCGGGAATTTGCGTGTTTCTTAAAATCGAGTGACAAATTGTATAGTAATTAGTTCATCCTCTTTCTTTTTATACTTTACATGTGAAGTAGGGGACATATATCTGTGGTCCTTATTCAGTGAAATAATCCGATGAAATAATTCAATGAAATCGTAAGGAACCTCAAAATCTGAGTTTAGCGCAAATGAATGAATATATATGGAATCTGAGCACGGTCCTTCGAAATTTTAAAAATTCGAACTATATTCTATGTTCCTAATTTTTATCTGCTGAAATATAATTTAAAACCTAATTATGTATTATATTTCATTTCTGTATGTATTTAATCTCATTTAAATTTATCCTTGATGAGTAAAATGAATATAGGTGATGAACATTCTTACTTTCTCGTATACGCGATCTGGAGACAGTATTGTAACTGAGAAAAAAAAAAGATTTTGAAGGAATTTTTAGTGTCTCTGATACCGAAGCAACTTTTCAATGTCCTTGATACCGAAAGTTTTTTTAAATTCGATGTCCGTCTGTCTGTCCATCTGTGTGCACCAATTCTAGCTAAACAGGTGAGTCAATTTCATTCATATATCGTATTTTGAGTAGTTGTTTATGCACGAGCTCTGAAATATCTTAATTGTTGATATTCATATCATGTACTCTTTGTATTAAAGTATATTTTGAAACTTTTATTACAAGCAGCTCAAATTTTTTTCTTTTAAATTGGGTATAGAAGTAGGAGAATAATATCTCTCAGCCGAATTATTGCCTCAATTATTTTTCCATGGATCTTATTTATGCACTATATCAAGAGAGTTCAAAACTATTTAGTAGTGAAGATGTACCTAGCCGAGGGAGATACCAGCTTTAGAAATCTATAGTCTGTAAAATATCGGAAGGCGGCTGGCTACCTCCCTCACAGTCACCCCTTCTTCGTTCCTAAATGTCTTGAACCAGAGATGCTCTCTGACACATCACCCTTTGCCCACTCTAACATCCTTACCCTCCTCATTCAGAATAATTCGCGTACTTGATATTTCTTACGCAAATTATTTTTTTACCGTGCATGTAAAAGACAAAAATAATTAGGTTTATTTTGGAGTCTGCACAAAATTTGAAGAAAAATGGTACCAAACAATAAACATTTTCAAGCAATCACTTTCCCTTTATTTTATACGCAAAAGATAAAACTGCTGTTGTCAACATCAATATAGGATGCATGAAAATAATTACTTTTTTCTTCGTAAAGTTAGTTTGCGTACTACATAGATAAGAGTCGTAAGAGTGTGTGAGAAAGAATGTTCATTGGTTTTGAACATGTTTCTAAAAATGGAGTAAGTGAAAACAAAAGAGATAAAATTGTAAAATANGGGGGGGGGGATTTCTTTTTTCTTGGGAGGGAGGTCCTTGCAAATTGGGGGGAGGGCGGGCCTGCGTCATAGAGTTTAGGGGGGGGGGCACCTCTGTGTTAATAGAAGTATAGTTGTACAGTTAGCTCATTAACATGAAAAAGTAAATTATAAGTTAGAAATTCTAAAATAACTTCTAGGTATAAGAAGATCTCGCACAACATTTTCATAAATAATGGTTAACTGATACTTAAATAAATAAACTTTATTGTCAAAAAAACAGTTGCAAACTGCGTATGACCACGTGGGAGGGGGGGGGGAACAAACTAAGTTACTCTCCGGAGACAAGCAAGGAACCATCCCATCAATTCCGATCAAGGGCCCATGGGCAGTAGCGGATTTAATATTTACAAAAGAAATTATTTAATAAATACCTACTGTTATCCATTTATCATTCAAAATAAACTGTAGATATTAGTGCAGTAAAAATTCGAAATTAGTAAAACAAAAGTATTAATGACATTCCCGCCCAATGAAAATCCGCCACTACCCGGAGGAAAACCCGGGGCGGAATAGGGCTTCAGAGATAGTGTACACATCTGTGACAAGGTTGCGTACAGTTAGAAATATACTATTAATAGAAAAAGGGAACAAAATCAACATGTATGAAAAAGGAATTTAATCAATATCTAGAGTACAATAACAATGGCGTGATAAAGTATAAGAGATATTAACATCACTTACATCATCCCAAGTCATGTGGAAATCAATATTTATTAGCAAGTTGAAACTCTCATTAACTTCAGTTATTAAAATCTGTAAATTCTTTCACATTATAGAAACAATAGCACATTAAAAAATATTTAATCGCGGATTTAATGAGATTCAATTTATTTATACCTTTTAGATTTTTGGGAAGGGGATTATACAAAATTATTTCTAAATGATAAGGGCCTCTTTGGCAAAGAGTTGTTGACACGCCAGGACGATTAATATTAACCTTTATTACGAGTGTTGTGTTCGTAAACCATACTATTTCTTGTAAAGCAGGGGTGGGATTTTAATAGTTCTGTCTTAAGAAACACGACTACTTCATAAATGTATATGCAAGGGAGAGGGAGAATATTTAATTCTCTAAATAAAGGTTTACATGAATTTTGGGGGTGAGATTTACATATAATCCGAACTATTCTCTTTTGAATTCTAAAAGTTTGAATGCTCTGAGTGTATTGGCCTCAGAAGATAATACCGTACAATAAATGAGAATATACATTTGCAAAATACACGCAGCGAGAAACATGTTGACCAACAATTTTGGTAAAAATTCGGAATGCATAGCATATTTTACTTAGTTTGGAATTAAAATTATCAATATTGCAATTTCATTTGAGGTTGTCTTGAATATGAAGCCCTAAAAATTTTGTTATCTTGATTGATTTTATTTCGGTTCCGTTTAGCGAAAGGGATATAGGAGGAACAGATTTCGTTGCACTATTGCGAAATGACATAGATACTGTTTTATCAATATTAATGATGAGACTATTTGAATGAAATCAAGACGAGAGGTTAGATAGAGATTTTCTGAAGGGAGTGTGTAATTCTTTATAATATTATACATGGTTTTAGTCCGGTTGTTCGATTCTATTATCTGTCTGTCACTTTCCATTACTTCAGCTTCATAGACCACTTTTCTCAGAATGGATTTATATTTACGGAAATAATAATGAAATTCGGGTGGGTGGTTATTGAGTTTTGAAATATAATATAAATGACTTGTTTTTGGAAGAAATTCTAAGTTGATTGTAAACTAACTTGGGTTTTATAGGAAAGCGAGAGTTTTAATACTTCCAGAATATTGAAAAAAAAGTACTTTGAATTTATCGTTGGTGCTTTCACATTTATACACGTCACCCCGTTTCCTGATATAAAAGGTTTTTAAAAATTGTTAAATTTTTTCTGTTGAACTGTCTTGTCATCTTTTCGATCTTAAGGATATATTGTGGTTTTAATTTATCTTTAATAGTTCATATTTGGGCAAAGTGGTTCGTTATACCCCCGGTTTAAATATTTGAGAAGTATATATGAGTCTATTGTTGACAATTATCTGGTCCAGCAATGTTTGGGATGAACCAGAGACGCGAGTGGGGTCGATTATCGTTGTAACAAGATTAAAGGAATTGATTAGATTATTGAACCGATTCTTTAGATTGTGCGCGAAATCCGATTCACTGAGGAAATCAATGTTGAAATCGCCACAGATAATAGATTTCGTATATTTCTGTGTTATACGTTTTAATACGATTTCGAAATTCAGAAAAAATATTTCAAGATCTGATTGAGGAGGTCTGTAAATACACTACAATGCCTTTATCAAATGAACTGCAGAGAGTTCGAATATACCATCCGAGTAGAATTTCTCGTAACCTAACAGTGGGGAGGATAAAATGTCATTTCTAACATAGATACATGTACCGCCTTGAGGATGATTACCTTTGAAATTTTGTCGACAGTAAAAACGAATTAAAGTATAATTTGGAATAAAAATCATGATAAGAAAGCCAATGCTCTGTTAGACATAACAAATCAAATGGATAGTCTAGTAAAAGAATTTCGATATGTATTACTTTGTTGGAAAGCGACTGAACATTATGATGTAAGATATTTATTTTATTTTCTCGAGGGATGCAATTGAATTCAGATGGTTCAGGAGAATTTATATCGAACACATCGAACTCTCGACCACAAATTATAACCGTGTTTGGGACCGGAAGGAGTCGGGGTTGGGGTCGGTGAAACAGATTTGGACGGGAGAGGTGAGATAAGGGGCGGAGACAGGTCAAGGACAGGAGAAGAGAAGGGAGTGGGGTGAGTGGAGAAAGTGACGAGGTAGCAATAGGGGTGGGTGGTGTATTTGGTGTAGGTCGAGGAGGTGTGGTAAGGTATGTAGCTGAGAGAAGCGAGCCTTATTTCCCAGGGTCTCAGATGATGGCCGTGCCGGGTAAAGTCCTTGGCAGAAAGGTGGGATTGCATATCAAAAAATGTGATGTTTCTGTCTGCCAGATGCTGTCTTAGAGCGATGTTTGCGTTGCTAATTTCGTAGTTCAAGTGTGGCATGTAGTAGCCTGGATGCAGGCTAGAAAGTATGATGTTAGTATGTTGGGAGACCTGTTTTTGCATATGTTCACTAGGGTTGAATTGACCACCCAAATTTAAATCGTTTTGCCCACCAATAATAATTACCGTGTCCCGCTCTATGAGATTTTCCTTGTGGATATCCAGTTCTCTGATAACTTCAGCCAAGCGAGCGTTTGGCTTAAAGAAACCGGATACAGAGAAATGGCTAGGAACAATTCCACGCATAATGAAGGACATTTGGCGGCAATGGGAAATTAAAACGCTAGATTTTTGCGTGAATTTGTTGTCCTTCACAGTGTTGGGAACCACAATTTTACGTGTTTTTGGACGCCTGTGCTGACCAGTGCATGGAGGAGGGTTAACGGGTTTGTGTGCGGAATAGGATAGGGTGAAAGAAGAGGGAGGATGGGAGGGGACATGTCCTGTAACACGCTAAACCTATTTTGTGTCAAGAGACGGGGTGGTGCATGAGTTTTTGGTGGAACTTGGTGACAGCAGTTGGAAGGTCGGCGAAAATCCCTAACTGTTGTCCAACCGCCGCTAGTGTTTTTCTTGACCTCCTCCAGAGCACTGATACGAGTATCGATATATTGCACCAAGTGTTCGCACGCCTTCTGGAGTTCAAGTTTGAATACATTAAGAAATGCGATCGTGTCAATTGTTGTGACTTGGTTAATAACTTGGACCAAAACCAGATGCGAAACAAGAAAGTCAACAACTACTAATAAATCGGGTGTGATAATTAATTATTACAATGAAATAAGAATTATAGTTAAAACTATTGAAAATTATTTCAATGAGTACTATAACAATGAGAGTTTGATACCCACAGAAATTTGAAAGAAATAGTTAAAACAAATTGGTTATGCTTTACCTTTATGCTTCCAGAAAAGTATAAATGATGATGTTGTCCTACACTTTATCACACCTTAGAATAACTAAAAAAATCACAAGAAAATGAGTTTGTAAAGTTTGTTTGACTATTTCAACCGCAGTGAAGTTTTTCGAGTATTTTTCATATCTTAGCACACTGGAAACAAAATACTAACAACACTACACTAAAGAAAATACTTAAATACACTTAAAGAGTTACAAAAACTTGATAAAATAAAATAATTAAGATAATTAAACTCAAAAATGGACTGAGCACATTAATGAGTTCCTTAAGTTAAAAGCAGGCCAGCCAACCAATTACTTAACCCATTCATCAAATTTATAATGATATAATTTTCATGTTAGTGCTTATCACAGTTGGAATCTTTTATTCAATCAATATTTTCATTTTACCAAAACTCATCAGTGGGCACTTTGAATAAAATAAAAAACAGATGATTTTGAAACATTATGCAACTACAATCCAAGAAGAGATATTATTTTGTAAGAATTCTGTAGTAAATTATTATTTTCCATACAAGACATGGGTTTGTGGAGCGGGAGTGTGTAGAAACAGCATACTCAGTCATTTGGTCAGAGAAGTGGTGCTCCTTTTGGAGTGGTAGATCATGATCGCATTCGTGATAGATCATCCTCATAAAAGTAGATATACAGTTATAAAAAAATGTATATTTTTTCATCCAAATGATCCAATTGGAGAGCAAATATACCATTCCCATTCACCATTTCATATTTAAAAGTAAAGGAAGACCCCAGACATTAAAAACTGATAAGAAGAGTTGATTATTCTATACCAACTGTTACAACATGAGAGCTCCCACACTGCCTTTGCCAGGACACCCCAAATGTAAAATGAAAATCAATGTTCTACTATTTAAGATCCTCTCATAATTTTATTATGATCCTTAGAAAATGTTTATTAACACAAAAAATTTGCAAGCATAGACATTACTCAAAACCCTGACGCAATGGCTTATTTTCCATTCAGTTTTGGAGAACCAAACAGACTTAGCCACTCCTTTTCAGCCTTTGCATCTACTACTGCAGCTGACACTGGAGTACTCTAGCAGATGCAGGTAGCTAGAGAGCAAAACAGTCATCATACAATGCCAATATCCCCACTTCAAGGACAACAGATTAGATTGTGGAGTCTGGGATAAACTAGGAACTAATGAGAGTGATAGGTAGATTGAGGACAGTTACAGGTTTGTGGTAGATTCTGAGAGAATTGAAAATTATATAATTCACAAAGTGATTGTTGCTTGTTCTGACTTTCATCAAGCATAAAAGGAATTGTTTATGAATCTTATTAATGAAGACTTACATGTTTGTATTGAATGAAGTAGTAAAGTGGGCTGGTATCTCTGATGTACGATATTTTAAAAAAGTCTCATTTTGCTTCAAGTAAAGAATGAAGATGTGTGTATATTTTTTTACATATACTAATGCTCTCTTGTTTAACTTGTTTTGTAATAAAAATTAAAAAGTAAGAATGATTGTAAAAGTGATTTCCAATCATCCTCTTTCCCCAAGGTAGAATCTTTGAAAATTCATCACATCTAGGTCTCTCATTTAGACTAACTAGACAGGGGCATGGTGGGTGATCTACTTACTATGTGCAGCTATTGCTGCTCTGTCATGACCCCATCTAGCAGTGGGCCATGGAACTGCACTTGTGAAGTCTTGTAAATTGTGGGAATAGAAAATAATAAATTACAACATAACTTATTTAACAAACTTAATCTTTTTCTACTACTTTCCTTTGAGGTCAATGTCTGCTCAAACAATTATTAATGAATTTGTTGCTTCCCCATTTTCAATTTTTGGCATACATTTTCCTACATATCGTAATGGTGCAAAATAGCAATTTTTTTTTTTTTCAATTATGGTTCTGAGTTTCTATTTTGTCATAATATTAAGTTTCCTGTCTTAATTTTATATAATGAATATAAACCTGCCAGATAATAGACCCTGAATTTAAGCTAGAAATTCCCATTTTTTGACATTTTTATGTTCTAATCTGTATTAAAATTAATTTTGTTCTTATTTATTGACATTCCTGTAGAAAGTTTATTCACAAAGTTTTAAGGCTGATATGGATGTACTATAAAATTTATCATATTCAAAAAGTATGGCCTTTATTATAAAAATGCACGTTTTTAGTGTTAAATATCTCATATGGGAATGGTTTCTAAAATTAATAAACTTGGAGGATTTACATTTCTTTAGAATAATAATAAGCAATAAATATTTTGTGACTGATATGGTATTGTTTCATGACTGAGAGATTGGAAAATTGTTTGCATAGTCAGTATTAATTGTTGTTGTCTTTAAGGTGTAAACATGTAAAAAAGTAATAATAAAACAAGCTGTAGTTACTTAAGATAACAATGTGTTCAATAATGATAGTAGTAGAAAAAGCAGCAAAAATTTTATTAATGACTTTTTGTTGCTTCTTCTTATTCTAAATAATTGTAAATTCTTTAAGTTTCATATTTTTAGAACCTTTCCATTTGAGATATTTAATACTAAAAGCATGTTTTTTTCAAACAAATAACATTCTTCAAACATGATAAGTTTTATAATATATCCATATCCATCTTAAAACTTTGTGGATAAACTTACTATAAGCATTTCCATAACTATGATATAAAATAAAGCTCATTTCATATGAAATTTAATTAATTGGACATGAAGTGCCTAGAATAATTATCTTCATTCCAGATATTTGCCATAGGTCTAAATGTATGAATTTGAAGGGAAAAGAAAAGCTGTGTTGCATAACAATAAATTATATAACTCGAAAACTTAAATTGTAAAAAAATACAAAATTACTAATATGAAGAATTGAGATATGTAGGAAAATGTAGCTATGCCAAAAATAGAAAATATTAAGAATATCATGGTTGACATGAACTCTTAGTGTGCTCCCTTACATGGCAGCTTCCCTAGCAATGTCTCGTATCCTTTAGTATCCCTTGTAATAATCCACCCTCAACTTAGACATCTGACACTAGTGCTATGGGAATGGTGAGACCAATGGTGGTACCGTTGCACATGCGCGAGCAAGAGAACAATAGCTGCACATAGTGTCAAGTTGGTCTACTCCGGGTGTCATCTTCTAAGAGGTTTCCAAATTGGTCATAAAAAGCAATATTAACATGTAAATTGACCTTAAATGTACTATAATTTTATTGTAATAGTAAAATAGTTAATAGCTGATCTTGATAAGTAGTAATCAAATTAAATTTCAAATTCTTTTACGTATTCCTTAACACACCAAGCAGAAAAGTTGATGTGTGGCTGGAAAAGGAGGCCTCCAGACTCCTGCCCTGGGCCTCATGAGTTGTAGGTATGCTACAGCACCTAGGTGTTACTTTATAGCAACATTACAGTACAGCTGAAATTAAGGAATAAACTAACAAAACAGGAAAATTTCTAAATATCTTTTGTAATATATCCATGTTTCCAGAATAAGAAGAGCATATTGCATCTTTCATTAGTACATTTTATAGGAAATTTGGTCTTCCTATGAGCCATATCTGTCATTAATGCTTTTTTTCAGCAATCAAGATATGTTCAAGTAAAAAAACAAACAAATATTACTAGAATGAAACTGGAACATTCTGGAGAACTTTTCTAGAAAATAAATGCAATAATAACTTGTCATAAAAATGTTATTATTCTCAATAATTTATCATTATCTCATTCTGTATTATTAAGGGCATGGTACTATGAATGACAGGGAGGGGTATTTATCTACTCCTTAAATATTCTGATAATAAAAATAAAAATTTCAAAAAGAAAAAAGAATTTCTAAGCATTAATCATACATTAATTCACTTAAAAATATAATTTTTGTTTTGTAAACTGTAATTGAAAACAATGTGTGGTAATATCATAGCTTCTGTGACATTTTATCAAATTACTATCTGCAGTCCACAAATGTCAAGCTCTAGAAACTTCCTTAGAGGGTTGTATCATTTCACACATTTCCACACATTTATGACAGATGAGAATATGCATCATCTTCAACCCCTAATAGTTCAAGATCTTGTTCCCCCTGCTCAAAATCTGTTACTACACTTTTGTGTTCTAATTAATTTCATAATTTGTTACCTTTCTTTCCAGAGCAATTTTCATTTGAACCTTCTCTCAAGAAATACAAATTTAATCCATTCCATTCAATTCCATTCCAGATTATTCCTCTCATTATGAAATGTTGGATACATCTTGTAAACTTCTACTGAGGGCAGGGTAAATTATATTACTCTGGTTTTGTGATAATTGATGTTTTGTAACATTTGATACAAAAGATTCTGCAGCACATTTTGAAAAGGTTTTTCTTTTCCCCAATAATTTTCCTGTAGATATTTCTTTCAACCATCATAAGTATATTATATGTGAATTCTGTTATAATATAGTTACAATGACATGATAAACTATTGCCAGTTTGACTTTAAACATTTAGAGAACATGGATGCATGCAAAGTAATGGGACAATTACATAATATCATTGTAAAGTTTATTACTAGTACGCAGTGGTTCCCAAAAACCACAAAACATTGCCAGGAGTTTACAATAGTTTTATTAAATTTATTCTTACAAAGTTTTATTAAATTTGACACAAAAGTTCTGCTATTATTTAAACTTTTTGTTTTGATATAAATACAGTTCGAAAACATGGAATGCTAAATAACAAGAAATTAATAATAATAAATTGATTTGCTAAAAGAGAAGTTACAATTGCAGATAACTAATTTTCTCTCCAGATGCAAGCAAGGGACCATTCCATAAACTCCAATCAAGGCAGAGGCACATTTAACATTTCAGCACACTCCAAAGATAAGAATACCTCAATGTTGACAAGCCCTAAAGCCCCCCCTCCAAAAAAAAAGATAATAATAAAAATAGTTGGATATGTGTTATAATAGTAACAAAATACCAACCAATTTGTATTTAATACAGATTGAAAAAGTTATTTCACAAGTATGTAGTATTGTAAACAACAGATTATTCTGAAAATATTGTTTATAATTAGTAACTATTAAAATAACTCTAAATTCAAGATTTATTATGACAGACATCCCTAGGCAAGAGGCAATAGAGCCTGCATAAAAAATCTACCTCTATTTAATTATAAATAGTATCATACATATTTATTTAAGGAAGAATTCCTTAAATACTTTGTGGAAGGGCTGCAAAGTTGATTGTGCAGACAGTTGTGAATGCTTAATATTGAGGGCATAATCTGAAATGGTTTCACATCAAGGAAACAGCAGGTCTCAAATGTTTGGGATCCCCTGCTCTAATGTATAATCAATAACATTTTTTGTACAATCAATATCAGGATATGTTATGAATCATCAGTAATATATTTCTGGACTTAAGTGGCTCCTTCAGTGGTCTGAAAAATAAGAATGCTCTGAATATAATAATGAGAAGAGATGGTAATTAAATTCACATATTGTTTTCCTAAGTAGGTTGTTTAAACAAATGATTTTATAATTAGGAATACAAGGGATTGACAATGAAAGGTGTATCTGAAAGTGAATGTGGTCCCTCTAGCCACCACTGATCACAGGTCATGGTAAAATGTAGAACTTGAGTGAGATATATAAGTTAACATCATGAATACGTAAATTTGGACATTGCATTAGATAAAAAAGTGTGAGTTTGGAAATTTATTGAAAGAAATTCATTTTCTTTTGTAACAAACCCAATAAACCAGTGTCACAGTAGGTTTTGTTTTGAAAACTTCATTTTAGTTATTGTATTGATCAAGGGCAGCTCTAGAGGAAGTTTTTGGTGGTGACCATACATACACCACCTACCCCCGTTTGTGGGGTTATTTCAAAACATATTCTAAATTCGAAAGAATCAACAATATTCCTTTCATGTAAGGAAATGTCTGACTTAGCTAAAATACACTACAACTTTCATATGTCCTTGTAATAGAAAAAAATATTTACATCGCTTTATAAATTAATGTTCCTTATTTTACCAATAGTAAGCAATAAAATTGTATTTTCATAATTATTTTTGGTTTCATCTCTATTATACCTATCCAACTACAAAATGAGTTGTTCATATTAGACAAGTACGTTTGGATGGACTTGTAACTTTGTATAGTTTACATTGTGGCCAAAACAATGAAGTAAACCACAATCAATCCATTTAGTAAACTATTATTTAGTTTGTATAGAAATCTAAATTTTATTTCTTTTTAAAAATGTTTGAAGGGGCAGGCCTCTTTCCTGCCTCTGCCCCACTCAAATGATGCCCCTGGTATCAACCAAGCCAAAACATCGTTGTAGGAACAACACTATCAGCTACACATGCATCTTGTATAGATCTAGTTTTAATACAAAAATTAAACATGTAATTTAAACTATAAATACTACAGGGGTGCACATCCCACCTAAGTCCTATTTTGAAGACAACACCCCAAATTTGTAGCCAACCCCTCAAAAAGATGATTTTCCTTTTTTTAATTTATTAATATTTAAATATAGTTAATAATAATATAATAAAGTTATATATAAATAATATAAATACAATCAAGTAAGTTTGTGAACATAAATATAATAAAATAAATAATATAACAATAATAATTGTACAGTTTACTTGTATATCAATAAAAATATGGATACTTAAATTAAAAAGATTAGAATATATAATCACATGTGAAATTATAATTTTCAGCAACAGAAAATGAGGTATGTGATAGAAAAGGGAGTTAAAGATTTAAAATTTTTTAAGAACCATATTCAGATTTCATATCTTTTCTGATACATAAGAGCTCTATTCAGATTTTGAGGTCATACCTTGTATTTCTTTGGATAGACATCTCAGCTACATGTCCCTTTCTTCATTTGTTGAATATAAAAATGAACAATAAGAGGAGTCAATTAGATGATTAGCCTGTTCAATTGATATGTCAATCAATATTACAAAGTGTATATAGCCATGTCCTTTCTGAAATGTTTGACCACTTGTGTAACAATTGCACTATACAATAATTCAGGCCTTAAGTTTGTTTGATAGACATGACTAGGGAGAAATGTACCAAAAACTGAGACACTATAAAATACTAAATAAACGATTAATATTGAATAAATGGGGTAAAGAGCTTTAACACAGCAAACTTAAACAATAGAATGGTGAATTATCTATGCTAAAGATAGACTATCACCTGTCTAGAAAATGAAAAGTTTCACACAAGATAGTGTTAAAACAAATTTTTTATGAAAGGAAGGTACCTATTTTCCCTTCTCGTTGTTTGCAGGAATGCCTTGAGTAGCTTCATGATATACACAATGGAACCTCATCCCACACTTGCACATGCTTCTTCAGTGATGGTTCTCACAAATGTATGATATTTTACAATCTATTTATCCATATAAAACATGAATTTACATGATCTATCTTTCAAATTTTTTGATTGATACAACATTTCTGTGACTGAATGTGCTAATATTTAAAAGAATTGATCTCTTTGAATAGTAAACATTTTGAAACCCTCAAAATTTCAATTTTTTGACCCCCCATCCAAAACGTTTCAGTGATGTGGTTTGTGTCATGACCCACCTGTGGGCATTCTTGAATAATATTATAAAATTCATTAATTAAAAATTGGACTTAATAATTTGAAAAACTGGAAGTAATTGTTCGTTCTGTTATTAGCAAACTTCGCCCTTGTACTCTACTGTCCTTTGATCGCAATTAATGGGATGGTCTCTTACTTATGAAGAGTTTATCTTCCACATTAAAACACATTTCCTCATTATTCACAGTTCGATTGCTTTTTCGACAGTCAATTATTTTATTATTTATTCATTTATACATATAAAAACAGTGATATGTAAACGATTTCTTGCCACATTGATAATCTTGTATCAATTAGAGGTAAAAAAAGGCTTGAATACTGAATTGAATAGATGGATATATGTTATTAAAATACGTAGGGCAGAGAACTGAATAGTTACAACTTACAGTAAATACTCTCTCTAAAACAAAGTGTTTTGTAAACATGCAGACTAAATATAAAACATGCTTAGAATAATATTTTTCATAGGGACATCCTTTGCAAATTTATGAATACAGCATAAATCAAAATATATAACAGCGAAATACCACTTGTTGAAATCTTAGAAACTACAAAGCCTAAAAACTTGAAATTTGGCAGGTACGCACCTTTTATGGTGTAGACATCTGCTAAAATAGGTATTTTATGAAAATTCACCCCTAAGGGGGTGAAATGGGAATTGGAGTGTTTAATGTATTTCTGGAGTATCAAGAGCAATTTCAACCCAACTTGATACACAGATGATTAAGTATCTGACAGCAAGCACTGTGAGGGTAAGATATCCCTGGCATGCCTAGGGAGGGAGTGGGAAGAGGGTGACATGTAAAAATATTGGAACAATCTGATATTAGATTCGAAACCATAGAATTCATTGGTGTTGATATGGCTAAGGATGCCCCTGGTGATTTGTAAGGTTACAATCAGTACACATTGGAGATAAAATACCCCTAACACCCTTGGGGTAGGGGATGGGAATGAGAGGCTGGTAAAAATAATCAAAACACAACCATTAGAGATGTTGAATAAATCAATTTTTGGGACTGCTGAATAAAGTGACACTCACAATACCACATATACCCATGATCATCCCCTTTAAGAAACAAACATACAAATGTGAAGGGAATGAAATGTAAAAATAATAAAAAATGACCGATATTAGTGTTTGTAGTTTTCAGGGCTGCTGAAATAATTAATAACATTATTGAAGATAATTGATGAGCTTGCATATACTCTTGGGGAAGAGGATGCCATGTACAAATTTTGGAACATGCTAGATACCAGTGATGAGTCTATTGTTATTGGCCTTTCTGGACATCGTGATGTCATCTATAATAAACTTTATTGTCAAAAAAGCAGTCACAAACTGCATATGACCACATGGAGGACAATAAATTAATTTACTCTCCGGAAGCAAGCAAGGGACCATCCCATCAATTCTGATCAAGGGCCCTAAGGCAGAGTTAACATTTCAACATTTTCCTAACAATAAAACATAGTTTAACACGTGTTATAGTATTAACAAATACCAACAAATATTGTATTTAATAAACATAGAAAAGTCATTTCACAAGTTTGTATTATTATCAAAATGAAAAGTCAAAATTGGAAAAAAGACACCCCTACTCTACTTCGGTACGGTGTGGAAATGGGTTTATATGTAAAAGTAATTGAAAACTAATTTTGAATTGTAAAAAATAATTGAATAGATCTATTGCTTTATTGTCACAGAGATGTTTAATTATACTACAAATCTGTTGGCAACAAATTATCCTTATGACTTATGAACAACCATGTATGCTCAGCTATGTCATTCTTGACAATTGTCTTCTGTGTCTTGAATTACAATGAAAATTTTTAATTCATGTGTTACAATGTGATTTATGGCTATGAATATCCCATCAAGATCTAAGAGATTTTAGCTGAATTTCATCAAAATTAATAGGGTAATTTTGACACATTTTCTCCCCCCCAAAATAAATACATATTCACATTGATTATACAAAAAAAAAAAAAAAAAAAATTACCATCTCTTACATATTGTTCTCATGTGCCCACATGTTTTCTTGTGTTCTGATGTTCTAGTCTGCGCCTTGCTTCAATGATACAAAATGGGTAGAATTCAGCATATTCTGAATTTATTACGACCATTCATGTCTTTGAATATAGGTTGAGTATTTGCTTTTTTTGTTTTTGCACTCTTCAATCTCAAGTATATTTTCATATCTTCTTTATCCAGGCTAGTAAATCTAACTTCTGAGGTACTTGATACCATTAACCTACCTCACATACTACTTTGTTACCGATTTTCATCAGCACATCCACAGAGCTGCACCATCTTATTCGTGACAATAGATCCCATTGAAAAATAATTTTTCTGAGGACATAATCTAGGAGAAAGTTGTCTATCTCTGTAAGAATGCAGCACTACTTGCTCGGGTCATATTTTGTTTATTCTTTTATACACTCCACTTTGTTTTCCTCACTAAAATGCAACAGGAATAACAACTTCAAGTTATGATAAATACTTCCATTTGGGGGACCCAAAGCTAATTTATGCTCCATAAATCACCAATTCTGACTAAAGTTACCTAGGGAAAAATCTAGGGACCACATTGGGACCTGTTGGTAAAGTACACAACTATGCCAAGGTTAAGAACAAGTTTGTATCAGCATTGAGCTGAGGGAAGAAAGAAACTAGGTTGAGTTGTTCTGATTTCAGATTTTGAATTTAGTCTATGGTTGTTACAGTTCACAAAAGTTGCAACTCATTCACTTTTATGCTAACCTATTATTGCAGTATTAGGATAAACATTAAGATCTTTTCATCCATCCACATCCATTGCACAGCCTGACTAAAGTTTCCTGACAACTTGTCTAAAGCTGTCAGTACTATTCTGTTTTATTTCCATGAAACGAAAAAAATCTTGATAGACTGTCTTGCTTATTTCCTTTCTTTCCAAAATCTACACATCTCATTCTTCAAGACATTAGCTCCGTGTGTGTAACAAAAAGTGGATTCCAAAATTGAACCATGTTCGTCTCTATGAAGGCTCAATACCAACATTTGCCAAATAGTAAACACAATTTAGTGTACAATTTCATTCTGGACACTAGTTGAAATATATAAGTTCTAGGGTTCCTTTCAGCTTCCATAACAAATTTAATTCCAGTCATTTTCTTTCAGAAATAGAAACTTTGACTGATATCAAAATACCTTTTTTTAGTTTACTGGCTAAATATTGTTGAACTAAGTCTAAAAAGATGTTTTTACACCTTCTCCTCCCACAAGCACCAGGTGTTAAGAGATTATCTAGATATAATTTGCCCACATGTCTAAAATTCAAGTACAAAATAATAATTTATAAGTCACACAATTGTTGTCGGACAGCTCCATGTTAATTACTTAGACATCTCATTTATCATAAACAAACATTACCAGGGAGAAAGCTTTGGCAGAAATTCACAACTTGCTAATTTAGAATTGCTTTTTAATAAAATTAGAAGAAACATATTCCCTCTCAAATTTAGCAAACATTAAATCAGAGATAAAATCATACAAGCAAGATTAAAGATTAAAACTGATATAAGATAATTCTATTAACCTGAAGAGGAGTGTCTCATCAATACCGAGTTAACAGTTGAAGATCTTTGCTTCTGAGGATCCACAGTATACATCACAATTTACTAAATAATTACATACATTTTTTAACTATTATCTAACATAGTAAACATCTTTATGGGACTCAGGACAGTGTTTCTGGGATATTAAAAAATACTACTTGTTTGAATTTGTAACATTTTTTAAATTTTGTATTATAAAACAATAAAACAACTCTCTTCTTTCTCAATATTGTTTATTATAAGATTGCTGAAAATGTTTTGTCACTAACAAGCATAATAAAAAGAACACTCCATTAAATAAATTTCTAGTAAAATTTTCAAATAAGTAAAAAAATACAAGTTTAAAAACATGGACGGAAAACAGAATGTATAGAAATTTTATACAACATAAAAGGCACTTCATATCTATCAGTGTAGTTTTTAAACATAACCTAACAACAACATATAAAATAGTGGTATATTACTGTTATAAAATTTAACAAACTCAAATTACTTTCTAGTAATTATAATCAAAGGCACTTCATATCTATCAGTGTAGTTTTTAAACATAACCAAACAACAACATATAAAATAGTGGTATATTACTGTTATAAAATTTAACAAACTCAAATTACTTTCTAGTAATTATAGTATTGTAGAGTTCTACAAGATCAAAGAACACACTGAATTACGTACACCTTTAATACTTTTGTTCATAGGTAATTAATAGGAATGCTGCCAAAGTTATGAATAGAAATAATAATAATAATGCATGAAGAGGATCAGAAAATTATAACACATTTATAAAATGAAAACTCAACCAGACCTCAAAAAATTTAAACAAAGTATAGGAAAAATAAATTCCTACATAAAATCATCATTTTGAAGGCAAATTCATTATATATAGATAATAAACTAGAAATATTTTCAGCAGAAAGAAAATCAACAATTCCTTTCCATCACAAGGATATATAGAAAAATATTTTACACATCTCTCTAACAGAATTCTAAAGAATAGCAATTAACAACAATTTGTACCACAAGTATTTGTAATAGCAATTTGAAACTGGTACTGAAGAATATGAAAATATCAGGGACAGGAATCATTTCCTCAACTTAATACATAAGCTTCTTAAACCTTCCATCTCAAAATTGTACTTCAGAAATCTGTGAAGAAAGCTTTCTACATAATGTACCAAGTATTTAAAAACAAAACAAAAAAAAGTGATCTCAAAATATTATACAGAAATTTGCAATAAAAGTCTATATAACTTTAGACTGTTGGCTAATACTGTTAAAAACACAGAAATTAAAAATAAATATTAAAATAACTGGATAAAAAAATACAATTAAATATAAAAACTAACATTCTGGAAGTTGGAAAGATACGGTGCTCTGTTTTTATAGGCTTGTTCATTATTCTACAAAATCACTCATTAGGAGATATCTCATCCCTACAATTGAAATTCCAATAAAGATGAAAGCACACACTACATGATGAAGTGATAACCAACTTCTAAAGGAAGAAAAATTCTCATGAAAAGTAGAGTCATTGTCAACAAGTAAAGTGGTAACTTTAGTTTAAGTGCTGAGGCAGAATTACATCCATCAGTGGAACATGTGTACACACAAGATCGATACTCCAATTCATCACCAGGCTGCTGGATATAATTGCAGTATGATCCAAGATCAAGAGGTGAACAAAATCTCTTGGTTCCAAGACCACCTAGGAATAAAACCAGGGTCATTTTAATTTTTAAATTATATATTTTCAAAAGTTTCAAGAAATTGATTGTTAATGAGCATAAAATACAATTACTTATTTGTACATGCATTTGTCATTCAAAGTATGACAACTCGTGCTGTAACTAAATTATTACAATACATTCCAAAGAAACTAAAACAATAACTTACAAATGGTGCAGAGAAATTTGAGAAACTTGCATTAAAAATGGCATTTAAAAGACTGAAAGAAGAATTAAAAAAGGTGAAATTTTAAGTAATAGTATTTCTTATATTATTTATGTGGTGTTATTTAGCATAATCATTTTACTTAAAATATATAAGTAGCAGAATCAAAGAAATAGAGCTGTCACCACCACTTCCATACCTCCAAATATTCCAGTAGTTTTTATGCAATAAGTTGCTCCGTATATATTACTACAATTGCTTGGTTGGACAGACCCATCATTGATGAGAAGGTCAGAACAGCCAATGTTAACAGGAGTAGAACATTGATAACATTCCATACTTAATACTAAGGTAGAGATACATGCAAAAGTCAGAAGTAATTAGTCATTTTATAAGAATAAAGTAACAGAATTGCAGTAAACAATGTCATAATAAATATTTATTCTGGAACAGAAGTAAACAGTTGCTATTCAAGTTCACATACTCCAACAAGAATTATTATTAAGTGTTACAAGAATTAAAAAAGAGTAGGACATACGCATGACCCCATGCTAAAACCAAAAAAATAAATTTTAAACCTTCAAAACGGCCTGTATGTTTCACACAATACTGAGCACCATAAATGTTGTCACATGATTGAGGGGTTATGTCAGCATCAGTCATATACTCATTACACTGGAATGGATTTACGTGATCAGTGCTGAGACACTGATAACACGAAATTCCATGAGCTACAGAACATAAAATAAATCTCATCTTAGTTCAATAAGTATACTTAGGCTTCAAATATAACACTTATTTGAGAAACCACTCTGATAAAAGAAAATAAAAAAATATGTAGTAACAAACAGACATGTTTACTTTTTTTTATTTTAGCTTCTTACTTGTAGCACAAAAGGTAATAAACGGTGTTCTATCTTTTTTTTCACCACAAGGAATGAATTGGTAATGGAAATGTTTTTTGTATTTTCTTGTTTAATGAACTCACTGGCCTGCAAGATCAAAGCTACAAATTTTCTTCTAGGTAAAATTAATCCCCAAAATAATTTTTAGAAACTACTCTTCAAGGATAATTTTGGTATTAAACAAACAATGTAAATTAAATTGTTGGACATACAGGTTGATTGAAATGTTAAGTTATGTTACAAGCAGTAAGTTATGTTACAAGATGGAATATGTAAATATATTAGCCGCAGGCTAACTGTAAAAAAATAAATTAAATAAAGTGCAGAATCATCTTATTTTTGTAAAATGTATGAATATCTATTCAAGTCTTTTTCATTATCTGATTCAGGATCGGACTGCTTGGGGTTCCCTACTGCTGGCCATTCTACAATGTTATTGGGTCATATTCTCATTGCAGTAATGTTCATTCTGTCACTAGATGTGACAATTTGTTCTACATGTAGATGTAAAGTACAGGAACTGTCAATGCTAATCAATGCCAGTTGAAGAATATGTGTAGTTTCTTGAAAGAACTAAGCATTCACCACAACGTAACGATTGAAAAACACAATAAATAATTTAGATACAAATGTTTTCTGAAATAAGATTTTCAAATATAATTGAGCTCAACTGATATAGTAACATGATAAATCATAAATCCAAGTCGTTTTTCTTTCATACAATAATGCAAGTTACTGTACAAAAATCATTATTATTTTTTATTCAAAAAATTTTTTTAACCACACAAAAGTAAAACCATGGAACTTACCACTTCTACAAAATACAAAGAGGAAAAACAGAGTATAACATCCGAGGTATGCGTAAAATTTCATTTTTTTAAATAAATCAAAACTTCAAGTTATGAAGTTCTCTTGAAGATAACTTTAAAAAATATAAAAATGTGTCTCTCTGATACTATAGTTCATAATCCTAACTATGTACACAGAATCATTCAACTCTCATTCAACCCACAGGGCGTCACCTCAAAATCATAACATCACGTCTCACACACCAAAAAATGCCAACATACTAAATCTACTCCAACTCGAAGATCAGTGCTGCCATCACACAAAGAAAAACATTTCCTTGAAATGCAAGTACGTTTCAGTTCAACTTGTCAATTACAGAGAGCAGCACTGTTCACTTGCGCCATAGTGTAAATTTTAGGAGTTACCAGCGCGTTTTAGGAATTATCAATTATCGCTGTCAACCGGTCAGAAGCAGGTTCATGAACATATGAATCGTGAGTGCGCATGAGTTGGCGCATGCCAGCTGAGTCCCGCTGACTTTAACTTGTTAGTAGAGTCTGCCGCGTTAACATTTGCCCTTGCTCAATTGTATTCGTACTGTGATTTCTTTCATAGTGTGTTGGTGTAAGGAAGAGGTTACGAGTGTCCCTCCTTATCGGCGATGTAATGTGATTGTATTAAACACAATTATCTTGTCTTGTTGAGTGATCGTGATAGTGTATGTAATTTCGAAAACATGACTGGAAATATGTTTGCCCTCTGTTTACGTTTCACATCGAGTTGTAGTAAAGATATACATTTTATTAAAAATCTTTCATGTGTAGTGAACGTTACATCTAAACGAAATATGCATTTTAAATTTACTCCTGAAGAAGTGGATTCGAAAGGTATGAACTGCAATATCCTCAACTTTATAAGATTCACCCCCTGAAATAACATAATTTTTTTTAAATACCAGGAGCTACTTTTCTTGTTAACTCTTGGTTTGTTTGTGCTTTTAGCTGAGACCTCCAAACTGAATATGTTTCAAGCTATCAATAGTGCTTTAGATATTGCATTAGAGAAAGATCCAACTGCTGGTAAGTAGTTGCTTTTTAGTAAAATTGAAGAAAAAAAAAATGCTTTGTATGTGCTTCAATGTTGAGAATGGAATATTTAAAGTGTATTGTTTTGACTGTTTAGTTGTATTCGGTGAAGATGTAGCTTTCGGTGGAGTTTTCCGATGTACTGTAGGTCTTCAAAAAAAATATGGAAAGGACCGTGTATTCAATACACCACTTTGTGAACAAGGTATAGCTGGTTTTGGTATCGGACTAGCCAATATTGGTGCTACTGCCATTGCTGAAATGCAGTTTGCAGATTATATATTTCCTGCATTTGATCAGGTATTTTAGTGGTGATGTTTTCTTTTTATGTATTAAATTTATTTCCTTGAAATCTACCAAATTTAATTTTAAGCTTGTCAATGAAGCTGCTAAATGCAGATATCGTAGTGGCAATTTATTTGATTGTGGGAGTCTCACTGTGAGAGCACCTTGTAGTGCAGTTGGTCATGGTGCTCTTTATCACTCCCAAAGCCCAGAGGCTTACTTTGCCCATACTCCTGGACTTAAGGTACTTATTTAGTTTAGTTTATCTGATATCCTCCATCATTCAATAATTTATTTATTAATTATTTTTTAATTATAGGTTGTTGTACCTCGTGGTCCTATAAAAGCTAAAGGTCTATTATTATCTTGTATTCAAGATAAAGATCCATGCATATTTTTGGAACCAAAGGTTTTGTATCGTGCTGCTGTAGAAAATGTCCCTTTAGAAAACTATACATTGCCTTTGGGTAAAGCAGATATATTGCTCGAAGGTGAGTTATGCTTTTTCTCTGTATTGAATTATTATTCATTGATAAGTATTGTATCAATATATTGACATTTAAGTTTTGTGCCAAAGTATTTAAAAAATTTGAATTGCAATAAATTTCATTGAAAGTAATTTGTGTGTTAATTGATTATGTAACAAAATATAAAGTATTTTCTGTTTCTAAAAATTACTAAACAATTAACTCAAAACAATGTTTTTCTAAAAAAAATAACATTTCAAGAAAACGTGAACTAATTTATAATTTATCAGAAAATAGTTTTGGAATAGACTTTATATATATTCACTAATGTGACACTTGTTACAGATTTATTGGTTTCTTTTATAGTGTTCAACTAAGATTAGGTGCAATTTTTTTAGTTACTATTTTTTGTTTTACTTTAGATATTTAACCAGCATGGTTAACTTAAGATTTTTAAGTTCTATTGCTTTTTTGTAGGCACATTGTTGTACTACATTTTATTTTACAAAAAAATTGTTTGTAATATCAATGAAATCTAAAATATGTTCAAAAATATTTTTAATTAGTATATTTAATCATATTTTTCTATTACACTTTTTCTTACCATAATATTCTTATATAATTTCTTATGCATTCAGAATCCAGAAAAAGTATCTTTTCTCAGTATTCCACTTTCATGAATATTAGTTAACATAAACATCCAGAGTGCTTCTAATTATCTATACCAAAACATCACATTTTCATTGCTTTTTATGAATTAAGTTATGCTATGCTTTCTTAATTTTCAAAGGTTAATTAAAAACCTGTTTGATAACCGTATAATATATAATAAAGATTTTCATTATATACTTTGTTTTTTATTATGATAATTTTTATTCTTTTTTTAACATTATAAATACTAAAGAAATATGACGGTACATTTTGTTTTAAATTTTTCTGAAACAAATATTTTTTACTTTTACTAATTAAAAAAAAAGAATTGAATGAATTTTCCCTTGAGGTTTTTCCCATATGCCCCTTGTTTCTCTGGCGCTTCTTAATGAAGTATTGTTGTATTAGAAACATGTGTCTTGCCAATTTTATAATAGCTTCACTCATTTATCTGCATGAAATTCGTGACGTCAGTGTATTGTGTCACAGATGCGACCTCCGATCCTAAATTTATCTTGCGTTATTTTAAGCATAACTGAGTAGAATCTCGAGAATTTTATTAACAAAGAATGCCGGTGGTAACTACGAGTTAAGTTCGTATTCTTGCGTTGCGTTCTATGCATACAATTATTTTGTTTGATGTAAGTCAGTGCCATATCACGAGTTTATACAGAATAATGAACTTACATAACTCTTGATGTCTTGTGTGTTGTAGTTGGCGGTGGTTTCGTCGAAAAGATAAGATAGGATTACATCACTAATTTACACGCTGCTAGTCAAAACAGGAAAATAAATGTTTAAATTTTTATTGTCATAAAAAATTAACACAAAGGTATCATGTTTTTTGTTTTTTTCTGTAGATTCTCGTAGAATCATGCGCGTATATTACAAAAAATACAAATTTCATCTTGAATAACAAAACATCTAAAAAATGTATCTTCTTTTAGAGGTCTGATATTAGCGTAGTAGTTACGTTTCACTTGTCGAGAACCACTTCATTGTATTTCATTTTACCAGTCAATGGCAAGATTGAGCCATGCATTCAAATTTCTCTCTTAACGAACGGAAAATTTGTTCTGAGATTTCGAATTATGTCAAAGCTTCGAATATCAATTGATCTATTGATGTCATGTTTCGTGTGCATTTTTGTTCTCATTCATTGATAACATCATTCTAAGTGCACTGAATCCGTACAAATCAGAAAGGAGGAATATAGGAAACAGGATGAAGTTTGCGTGACACTGCGAGAAATGAAGAGAGAATCTTGCTTTAAGCAATGTTAGGACATAACAAAACGTTAAGTATCCCCAAGATAACCGGGAAAGTAGTTTGTGATGACAGAAATGAACTAAAAAAAGTAACTGTCATCTACCTTACAGACACTGGATCACTGCTATGTTACTTGCACCACGAAGATAATTTCGTGGGAAAGAAATCTGGAGTTATATACCGTACAATCTGAATGAGAGCGTTGTCATTCAGAGTAAATTTTTAAGCTGAAGTAACATTTTTTTAAAATTTAAAATCTTTCACAAATTTCTTAATTAATGCCACAAATGTAAGCCCGAAAATGTGGGATGGAAATTCGAATGGACTAACATAATCATCTGAAATTTTAGTTAGTTTCCCGTACATGCCCTTGTCCAATTCGTTAAAGGTCACCATCAAGTAGCATTTTCGTGTCATTTTCTGCTAATGGTAAACATTTATCAGATTGCAACTTCGTCCTACCTGTAACCCTAATTTTGCGAAAATTTTCTAATAAATTCTAATGGTTAAAATCGATTCTGATGGGAGCAAACTTGTGTGCACTGGGAACAATAAAGAGACCCTTCGAGACTTTCCCTCGGTACGTATCTCGTGATCCTCGCAATCTGTAATATTTACGTCCATTATATAGTAAAAATAAATAAATAATGGCTTACGAAGTTTTTCTGGACGATCACAATACATTTTTATTGTTTTACTACTTCACAACGTTTCAACTCGAAATTAGTCATCATGTGTAAACAAATTGTAACAAGAAACATTATCTACTCTAATCTCAAGTTGAAACGTTGTGAAGTAGTAAAACAATAAAAATGTATTGTGATCGTCCAGGAAAAGGTTGTAAGTGGTAATGTATTTGTTTCCCAATAAATTTATCTCAGTGGTTATAAAGTGGTTCCCTTCTAGTACTTTCAATTATTGGAAAACATCAATCCACTTCCTCGATGGTAACACCTCCTTCGCCCGAAAGATCGGGATAAGACTCCGGTGGTGGTCTTTTGGTCTGATACGGCCGATATTCATCGTCGACATCGTACGCGGTTGCGGCTTTGCCGCTGCGTGGCGGTGTGGTGCTTCGGTACTCCGAGGTATCCTCTTCGTCACTCACTCTCCCTGCGCTCTGTCTAGATGCCGCGGGGGGCGAGGAGAGCCGTAGCCTCGTCAAAGCGCGTCCGCACACGCGTTGCAACTCCCGGAGCTCGAACTCGTACTCTTGGCGCGGCGCGTGCGCGTTGCGTTCCAGCCACGCGAGGGATCTGGCGCAGCGGGTGCGAGCTGCGCGAAGTTCTGTCGCGGGGACGAGCACTGCGGCATCCTCCGACTCCAGTGCGGCGCGTGCGCTCAACACGTACCTGGAACACAAAACAATATCACTCGATCACAAACGCAAAATGTGATTATTGGCTGTTCTGTTGGGATCTGATTTGAAACTTGACGTTTTGGCTGCCATGCACTACGGTCTCTACCTCGGACCCAGTAGACACTTCTGAAGAAGGCCAAACGTCGGCATAGCAGCCGAAGCGTCATGCATGTTTCAAATCAACGTGGTAGCTTCTATCGGACAGACAAGAATTGAATGCAGCCGGTCGCGGAAACCTTCAAGATTATAGTAATGCAAATGTACCTACACCCACACCGAATTAAAATATAATTTTACTCACGGTTCGAGTGCCGAAAGATCTCTAGTTTCTTTTCCGTACTTTATTTAGGTGTTGAAATGATGTAATTTAACAAAATTAATATTCATGAAAGAAAAGTAAACATTAAAAAATAGTATAACATTACTTGATTTAATTTTAAAACTAATTATTTTTGCCTTTTCATGGTTACATTTTCAAAACCATACTTGATTCCATCATCAAACATCCGTACTCAAAGCTTCGATGCATTTGCAGTACAACTTATAATAAACAATAGCACATTTAATATTCCAAGTAAGCTATTAATGACACAATCGAAAAGAAAAGTGATGAGTTTACTTCTAAAGTTTTGAGTTTAAGTTTTGCGATAGTTTGAAATAATGCCTTTGATACACATCTCGGGTAATAAGAAGAGTTCTTCATTGGCTCTGCTGATATGCCCTGGCTCTACAAATTGGTTCCAGATTTCAGCCTATAGGGTGATGCGAAATTTACCTGCTGTTGAGACATAAAATGAACGTCAAAAATATATTTTGGACAGTGCAGCTTTCTTATTTCTCCTCGAAATTAAATTGGTTTTGTCGTGAATTTATATCGCCCGGGTAGGTAAACATGCTCTTAAATGTATTTTGTCACTGTCGCTTTTCTTGGCATTCTATTCTATTTTGAATATTCTATTATCTATTTCTAAGAATGTTTGGAATGAACTATTCTCATGCTTATGCTTAGAAATCTCGTTTACTCCAACTCAAAAGTTGTATATTGCCGAAAAGGTTCTGTTTGTAGATTTCCATTGCCTGTACATTTTCAACATTCGGAACGTTAATCTGAAATCCCAATTAAACTTAACCAGAATTTTTTAGTCAGGACGATAATACTAACAATAGTTTATCAGTAGTACAGATAATGACTCTGACCCAGAGACTTGAGTCATTTGTGTTACGTGATGGTCTGGAGTTGTCATTGACCAATTTATCGAACAACAATAAAAAAAGAGTATGGCGTATTATACTGTTCTTTGGATTTACCCTATATTTTGGCGAACTTTATTATCTTTTGGCTCGAATTATATATCAAACGCTGTCCATCTGGCGAAACGTTTTTTTACAGATCGTGAGTTATGGTATATTTTACAAACAATTTTTCATCTAACTTTGGGGATAAAATATTGTGTTACAAATTTATACTTTAGAATTAATATTTGACGTGGCATGTCCGGTATTACCCCATTATATACTGCAATAAGAAAACATTTTATTATAATTCTAAATTTTAAAAATACTGTTTTAAATAATGAAATATACTACTTATTTTTCCAGCTAGAAATGATATAAATTTGTAGATGAAAATTAAAATATCGAGTTACATATAAGTAAAAATGACTCATTAGTTTTTTCATGGGCAACATTTTGCCAAACCCATCCCGTGCCAGCCCGATCGACCTAAAGTTCATAGTTATCCATAGTGCTCGTAGAATAGTAAACAGGGCAGAAACTTATGAATTGATATGAACTGACTTTTCATTTACCTATCCTTTTTTGCCTCCGAAATGTTTGCTTAAGAAAAAATAATCTGCGGGCTGAGATAAGCTAGACAGCGCTGATCTTTATGTTGGCGAGCCCTAAGCCCTACTATATATTCGTGTTAAACTTTAAAATTTGCAGAATTAATAGAATCGTGAATATTATTGTAAAAAGGACCTACGTGTATTAAAAAAATAACGAACGCTTACGAGCTCTGCTTTCGTTTGTTGCGACTCTGGCGCTTTAGCTGCGGAAAGACTCAAGGCGCCCATACTTGATCAAAGTAATTTGACAAACTTGTCTTGACGAACCTGTTTGATTAATAAGTTTGCTCGTCTATGGGGGAAGCGCATGAGTTGGATATAATGTATTCAACCGAGCGTCAAACTTTTTTCCAAACTTATGTCTCTGGGATCTCAGCAACGACCTATCATGCTACCCTTCGCATGTAAAAATTTGTATGAAATGTATGGCAGGAAATATTGGGAATGAGGAGAAGACCAATCGCAGGTAGAATGTGGCACAATATGTCTGAACACCCTCGGACGATATATGTACAGTAAGATTTGTCTGTGGTGAAATAATGTGTGCCGTTTTTTGTCATTGTAGTATTTGTAAATGGGAAATGTAGCGTGCTATTAAAGCTTGTCTACATGGATCAGTAAGGAGGTAGAAGTTGGTTGGTGGATCTGTTTGCTGGATTTGTCAACAACTTGGTCCAAGGGGAGGTGTTAGTAGGAGTATTTACTAATAGTACGAGTTAGTGATACAAGGACTAGTTGGAGGTGGATAGGAGTGGGGTTCGCCTACCAATTGTCACAGCTGTATACAGGTATACTTGTATAACGTGGGACATTGAAGTGAAAAGCTAATTTTTTTCTGGTCCCGCCGGGAATTGATTCCAGAGTGATTCTGTGTTTTGCGCACATAGAGAGAGAAAAGAAGGGAGGTGGCCAAGGAAGGGAGGAATTTCGCGCAAATATACCCTCCCATCCTCTGACGTCATTCACCACAGAATAATCGCACTGTAATTGAATCAAGATTTTACTTGAATCTATTTGTTACGACTTTTTTATGTGATCCCAAAAGAATGATTTTATGTGGTGATGTATTCTCCCATCGTTTGCAATAGAGTTGAACAATTGCTGGAATCCAAGTTTCCCCTCACACTCACCCTTCGACGCGGTTCCTTGCCGCGACGCGCTCCCTGCAACGCTCGTCCTCGTCTCGGTAGCGCTCCGCGTCTTGCAGCATGCGACGGATGTCTGCACTCGAGAGACGGCCGCGCTCGTTGTGGATGGTGACAGCTCTTCGGCGGCCCGAGCGCGTGTCCGTCGCCGACACGTTGAGGATGCCGTCAGCGTCCAGGTCGAAGGTGACGTCAATCTTGGGCACACCCCTCGGCGCCGGGGTCAGGTTTGTCAGGTCGAACGTGCCTAACAGGTTGTTGTTCCGCGTCATGGCGCGCTCTCCTTCGTATACCTACGGAAACACGACATACAAGTTTAGTGTGTGGTTTAAATGGATTATTTATTATTTTAAACGGTCTATTAGGCTTCAGAAGCTCTTACCATTTGTTCCGCAGATATCTGAGCGTCAAAATTTTCTCGTTTTAAAGTGTTAAATGGTGTTCGTTTTCGAAACTAAATTCGGTACATTTAACGAAACTAATTCGGTACGGTGAGTCATGGGGTAATGTAATCGCTTGCATAAGTTACGTCTCATTAGCATACGGAGTATGAAGTGGTCACTGTTTCGAAAAGTGCTTGAAACGATCGTGCAGGTAACGGATTAATGAACACCTGGGACGAGCAGTCAACTCTTGGTTACAGGTGTGTCTGCGCAGTTCAGTAAAATTGAGATTACCGCTTAAAAGTTTTATTATATGAATCAGTGTGCGGTCAGGAGTGAGCCGCGTAACATCAGTACGTCTCGTCGTTCGTCGTAATGAGGTAGTTTCAAATTACACCACCAGAGTGCACCAGTGACTAAGCTTGCCCTTCCACCGGAACAGTTGAACGTAGTAGTTGAGAATTCCATCACAGGGCTTCCTCGACAAAAGAGGACACAATGACCGGCCTTCATTGAGAAGGCTGCCCTTTTACGAGAAGCAAGGAGTATCTTTCCATATTGAAACAATGTCTAAAAATTCGCATTATTGAATGGTGTGAATTTGCTTATTAATTTCAACTCATTATTGAAATAGCTCTATAAAACTTCACGACAATGAAATTGTATTTTTAGAAGCTCCAATCAGATTAATTCTCCTTCAAACAATAGTTTGTGTTCTTTATTGATTCTTCTTCTTCTCACTCTTGTGAAAAAACATGTTACCAGGACGCTGGCTGCGGCTGTACGAGTTCGTGTCTTCTTCCAGTTTTTTTCTGTTAACAGTCAAAATGATCTCTTAACAGGCTAATGAAATATTCCGCAATTGTGCTTAAGAAAAAAGTGACACCTTAATATTGATGACTCCTTAATTTCAAGTATCGAACTGAATTTTTAGTTTGAGGTCAAGCGATAGCTATTTATGTTCCTTGTATCTAAATTGTGTGCATTTCACAATCCTTGAGTGACACTTATAAATGTAAATGAGATACGATAATGTGGAAATGGAATCGAGTTGTCAACATATTCATATATTATTGTATCGAATCTTTTGATTTAAATTCGTACATATTCAAAACTATTTACCATCTCCACTATCTAACAAAGGGTTTTTAGTTTATAGTGTAGGTGTAGTGTTTATAGTGTAGTTTATAGTGTACTCCTTGCGGAGTACCCCAAGGATCAATTCTCGGCCCTATACTCTTTTTATTGTATGTGAACGACATGTCATCATCCACATCAGATTGCAAAATGGTTCTTTTTGCTGATGACACTAATTTACTATGTAAACACGCCAATGCTCAAAAAGTTTTGTCTAACCTTTCGACTTGGTTCCATGCAAATCGTCTCATTGTAAACACTGACAAAACAGTGTCTATGTCATTTCACAATAGTATCACAAAATCTTTACCCCAGGTTTCTCTTTCTTTAAACGGAACACAATTAAAAACTGTTACAAATACAAAATTCTTAGGTCTCCATATTCAAGACAACCTCAAATGGAATTGTCACATTGACAATCTTAATTCCCAATTAAGCAAATTGTGTTACGCATTCCGAATCTTAGTTAACGCAGTTAGTCCACGTATTTCCCGTTGCGTATATTTTGCAAACGTTTACTCCCATTTACGTTACGGCATTACCTTCTGGGGTAATTCCGGTCAGAGTATTCAAACTTTCAGAATTCAGAAGAGGATAGTTCGGATAATTTGTAAATCTCACCCCCGAAACTCTTGTAAACCTTTATTCAAGGAATTAAATATCTTAACACTTCCCTGCATTTATATTTATGAAACGGTCGTGTTTGTTAAGACCGAATTACTGAAGCACCACCCTTGCTTTATACGAAACAGTCTCGTTCACGAACACTATACACGCAATAGTAGTAATATTCATCGCCCTAGAGTGTCAACCACTCTTTGCCAAAAGGGACCATACCATTCGGGAATCGTTCTATATAATTCCCTGCCCAAGAATATAAAAGATATTATGAAATTGAATATCTTCAAATCCGCGGTTAAAAACTACCTCCTGCACCAGTGCTTCTACACTGTAAAAGAATTTATTGATTTTAACAAAAGTTAAATTCGTCTTGTGCTTTATCACGCCATTGCTGTAGTACTTTTTAAACAACTTATAACAATTTCAAAAACTATTTTCTTGCATGATTGTGTTGTCTTATGGCTCATATTAATTTAGTTTTATGTGTACTCAACATTGGCACGTTTGTGTACATAAATTCTGTAGCCCCATCCTGGCCCGGGTTTTTCTCCGGTTTTCCTTCGGGTAGAGGCGGATTTATCATACAGGTTCTCTAGGCTTTGTCTAGGGGCGGGTCTATTGTAACAATAAATCGTGAATTTAGTGTTATTTCAATTTTTAAGCACTATACTCAGAATAATCTATAGTTCGATAATAACTTACATGTAATTTTTTGCTTAAAATTACAAACATATTGACATTCTATTAGTATTATAACTCGCAGCTAACTTTTTATCTTATCTAGGAATTTTTGCTGAATTTTTTGAATCCGCCTCTGCCTTAGGGCCCTTGATCGGAATTGATGGGATGGTCCCTTGCTTGCTTCCGGAGAGTAAATTAGTTTTTTTCTCTCCACGTGGTCATAGGCAGTTTGTACTGTTTTTTGACAATAAATTTATTATTAAATTTATTATTATTATTTACACTATCTTTTTGTCGTTTCGTATTTTCATCATACATTACTTTTTGAAACGGAGAAAAATATGAAATATACCTTTAAGCGATTTCTGATTCCATGAGTTTTTTTTGCTCTTATATGATTAGTGTTCGTGGTTAATAATAGGGTCAATTTCATTCGAATTTTGTCTTATTCTCACACTATTCTTTGTGATTTGAAATAATTCGGATTTTTTTTGCTCAAGAATTCAGATCATCATTTTCTAAATTTACTCCAATCCAAAGTTAATTTTCGTTAATGAACTTAGTACCCAAGATGTATTTTGCTTTATATGAAATTACCTTCATTTATTTCTCCCGTAAGAATGAGTGTCCGAAACTGGTCAACTGAGGGACTGCATAGAAATTGTTTAAGGTACAGGACACGACAAACAAACTTTGGTAGATAGTTCTCAAAATTAGCAATTATCTTCTTTTGTATGTTGAAATGTACAAACATTTTGTAGTTGCTTATTTATGAAATAATGAAGTGTCTGCAGCCAGGCAATCCATGCTCATATGACTTTCGTTGTATCCTCAACCTGAACTCTAAGGAAATACCTGCTCACCCTTTTTCTACTATAATTAATCTCTCAATTATTATAATTCAAGGTAAGTGGTAACTTAACTGTCACTTACTTGCACCACCTCCCTATGAAAAGTATTGCTTTTTGTTGAAGACCATGGTTTCTTTCTATAGCAGAATTGCTTACTGAAGGAGAGTCATAGCTGTGCAAATTGTTCCATGGCTGCGAAATAAAAGCAAATTATACATTCGTGAGTTCGCGGCATTGTTCCTAGCGGGAGTTCATGTGCATTGAGTTTCTCATTAACTTAAGAAAGTAGGCACTATTAGATTCGAGTTCGCTGTAAGTAGAATAGTAAGAAGTATTGTGTTTTAGGGTACATTGAAATTTGTACTATTATTATTTACATCGCAGATTTTAATAATTTTTCCTGTACTATCCTCTACTAGTTAAAAACGAGATAAACGAATAAGTTGTAAAGGTGAGCTCCATGAAAGAATGCGGGTTTTTGTAATCTGCTAGAAATGTATGTTATGAATACGTGTTGCATCGTATTAAAAGACATTGCTGTGACCACGTGAACTTCACCTTCGCGCATTTATTAGTGTGTGTGTGTCGAATACGAATACTGTATCTCGAATGATGTCTCCGTATGCATTTGTGCATTAGAGGGATACCGTCCTACAATGCTGCACCACTTGCGAACGAAAATTGTATGCATTTTAAACAAAACCGAGCGGAAAACGTAACTGAATCAATTTAGCTTCAATGTTTATTCATTGTGCGATGCTGAATATATTCGCCTGTATTCACATTGTGTGGGCGATAAACACGTACTAAAAGTCGCAATTCCGCAACATAGTAGTAGAGTCGCAGGGTGCTCACTAGTGTTCGGCGATGAGTAAGCTTTGGTTGCAAGTGCGATTTTTTAATCGTAGATAAAAGTTCTGGCCCAGAGGGAGAGTGCCGGAAATATATTAACTCTCTCCTTGTGTAATGTGTTAGGAAGGCATTTGCGATCGGTACCAAATAACGCCTTTCAGAATATCACGAGGCCGGCATCTATCGTTCATTATTATGAATGACACTAACGTGTTTGTAGCTATGATGCGATTGTGCGGACGATTTTGCAATATAAAAAACAAACTCACAATAGCTGCGTAGGAAACGTTCGCAATGGTAATCGGAAAGAAACGTCAATGCCTTTAGATGGTGGCAGAATAAAAATCGTCAAGAACGAGCTATATTTAGGAATAATGCGGAATGAGAAATTAAGTTACGTGGAACATTTAAAGTATTTGGAAGCTAAAGTAAAAAGAGTAGATTACCAGCTAGCAGTATAGGGTTAACTGAATTTAATTTACGAAGGAAGCAATTATTATAATTGTATGAAGGGCTGATAATTTACAGTATTGCATTTGGTAGCAATATATGGGCAAAAGTGTTGAACAACTCCAAGATGGTAGGAAATTTGATGTGTTTACAGTGGTTTTGTACTTTACAGTGAGCTTCACCCAACCTTAAAGTATTGTTAGACGCAATGAATGTGCTATTTGGGACTTGTGCCAATAGATTTAGCTTTGCAGAAATGGGTGTTACGAAAATGAATCAGACAAAATACGATGATACAACTAGTCGGGAGAACAGTAGAAATAACAGAAAGGGGGTGGAAGAAAAGAGTAACGGAACAATAGTAGACACCTGGCAAAATAGATGAGATAAAAGTACGAAGAGACGGACAACATATGAATTTATTCCATCCGTGCGTTTTGCAAAGAAAATATAGGAAAAAATTTGAAGCCAGGGCATGAGATAATGCAGGTGTTGGAGGTCACAAAATATAAATTCTTAATTCTAAAGATTCAGAATAAGAAACAGTGGAAACAGCGTTTGCGGAAAAATAGAAGCGATTGAACGTATCTTGTGGGAATGCGAATTATATGATGCCGAAAGAGTGTATTATTGGAACAGAATGAGGAAGGAATATGCAGCAAATACGCAAGAAAAGAACACGAAGGGAATTATAGATGTTTCCAAAGCTATGTAAAAGGAATTTGGGAAATAAAAACAAGGATTACCGGAATCCTAGATAGTATTTGCTGTGAGAGGGGAGAAAAGCAAAAGAGAAGAAAATTAATTTATAATGAATAGGAACAAGTCATGGAATGTTGCAAGATGGAGACACGCAAGATAGAAACCAAAGAGAAATGTATATTTCAGTATTATTTAAACAAATAAATAAATTGTATTCTCCTCTCCAACAAGTTTTGTACTCTACTGGGGTGTATGGTTTCCTCCACCAATGATATTTGGTAGGACACAGGTCCCCGCTCGGTCAAGGAGAGCGCTGCTTGGAAACTTTTGTGATGCAGAAACTGTAGAGAGATGAACTCCAATGCTCGCAAGGAAACAAAAGAAATGAGGGAGGTGTCTAAATACCACGTGAAAATCAAGAAGCCAATGCCAGCATTGCGAGATCGCCAACCCTTTCTCTCGCTATAGACAGGTAGATGTTTTACTCGTGTCAACAGAATCTTAGTGAGTTTACGTTTGAATGGTGCCGACTGCATTAGCCGATTCGTAGAACCAGTAGTAATTGATATACCTACTGTGACGGAACGTTGATCTCCTAATCTTTGGCGGAAAGGACACCACCTTCAATTAGCCTCTGCGTGGGTGCCGTGGCACGCCATCTGGAATGGGAGGAGCTATGGTAGGCCACCCCTCTCAGCAGACATATGACAACACCGCGCTTTCGCTCTATTGGTTACATCTCGTTACTGTTCTTTCACTGCGAGGACTGTAGACGTCTTCCCCACCCAGCAGTGTGATACTGGGAGATGCGGGTAGAACCGCTTTGGTGCTTGTAGTCACACAAAACAATACATGAGCAATTGTTAATAAATGACTGAACAGCTTCTACTGTACCTGAATGGTGACCGCTGTTTGATTATCGTGGTACGTAGTGAAGGTTTGCGTTTGCGTGCACGGAATGCGTGAATTCCTCGGCACGATGTTGCTCATGACTCCTCCCGCAGTCTCGATGCCGAGTGACAGTGGCGCCACGTCCACCAGCAGCACGTCTTGTATCTGTGAACTCGTGTCTCCGCTGAGGATGGCCGCTTGAACGGCAGCGCCGTACGCCACCGCCTCGTCAGGGTTGATGGACAGGTTGAGCGCTTTGCCGCTGAAGAATTCTTGGAGAAGACGTTGGATCTTGGGAATGCGCGTGCTACCGCCGACGAGCAGTATCTTAAAGACGAAAAAGGCGATTCATTACTTGCATACTCTGGCACATTTACATTTCCCACAATTAATTATCATCTTCATATTGAAGGCCATAATACTTACGAACTACATGACATACTTAGAAAGTTTTGATTTTTTAATTACATAAATGCTGGGCACATTCGTCTATGCTCGAATAATCTGATTTTCGTAATAATAATATTTAATAAATTTATTGTCATAAAACAGTACAGACTGCGTATCACCACGTGGAGGACAATAAACTAATTTACTCTCCGGAAGCAAGCAAGGGACCATCCCATCAATTCCGATCAAGGGCCCTAAGGC
>NNCF01127070.1:525751-544085 GCA_002313205.1 Laupala kohalensis | reverse complement strand
GTGTTCGTGAACGAGACTGTTTCGTATAAAGCAAGGGTGGTGCTTCAGTAATTCGGTCTTAACAAACACGACCGTTTCATAAATATAAATGCAGGGAAGTGTTAAGATATTTAATTCCTTGGATAAAGGTTTACAAGAGTTTCGGGGGTGAGATTTACAAATTATCCGAACTATCCTCTTCTGAATTGTGAAAGTTTGAATGCTCTGACCGGAATTACCCCAGAAGGTAATGCCGTCGTATTAATAATACCTAATAAAACTCATACATAACTCCTGAAAATGTTATTCATTAATATTTAGGTCATCTATAACATTTCTTTTAACATTTTTTTTTAAAATTAGAAATCGTTTTTTGAAAGCACTATCGACTTCGAATTTATTATTGAGGGAGATCTATTTTCTAAAGCTACTCAAAATAGTGTCAAAACACGTATTTTTTGTATTCAATCGTTCTTGAGTTGGGTCTAATTTAAAATACATTCATCAAAATCCCATAATCATACACAGTATAGGATGTCCCGAGGAAATTTCAAGTTGTATTTGTAGTTTTATGTATATTGTTATTGAAAACAACGGACTAGAGATCGAGATTTTTCATAATGAAGGAATTTTTTAGATACTTTATTTTTTTGTAAATTAGCAGTAATTACTTTACCAATAGCATTAAATCGACCATTCAATAGAAAAGGTCGTTATTTTATAATAATACCAGCATGTTTACACAATTTCGTGTTTTCTATATCTCTAAATTTTTAGTACAAAATAAAAAGTTTCTATTATATAATTTTGAAATATATTTTCATGGTTGCCATATCTAATATGGCAACCATATTGCCATTCATGGTTTTCTTTCGTCATGTTTGTTCCTAGATATTTATTGTATGGTATAATTGCGAATGAAAAGATCAATGTACTTATTTAATAAGGTGTCATTTTTTTGCGTTTAATTTCACTTAATTTTCAATACTCTGAGAAAAACCAATATTTTCTATAAATTTATAGAAAAAAAAAGTAATATTACTCATTGGTATGATCCGAACCGATATGGAACTATTAAGTGATCACAAAAATCCCTTTTTATTACTAAATCCAGTCGGCATTCAACTGCGCTGTACTACAATCTTTATGCTTTCCATACGGGAAGTGCAGTTTCTGTCGGACTCTCAACTAAACATACCAGAATCATTGCTCTGCGAAGAGTAAGGAGATAAAAGATATTTATAAACCAGCAAATGTACGTGTTAGAAATGAATGAAATAATGCGTTTAAGAAGTTTGGGTATTTACTTTACGTAAATTATAGGACTATAAAAGCCCTGGTTAGATTTTAGTTTTCCGTCATGAATTCCTTCTTTATTGAAACGTTTGGAAACTGCTGCACCAAAGTACTCGTAACATGGTTTGTGTTTGAGAAATAATCTTGGTTTTTGTGATCTTCTAGAAATGTATGTTATGAATGTGTTGCGTCTTATTAAAAGACTTTGCTGTGGCCACGTGTGTATGCCGAATACAAATACTGTATCTCAAATTCATTATAACTCTTTGAAACCCTCTAGTAACATGCTTTCCGGGAAGTAAGAGAAGAGATTCATTCCTATCTGTGTTTAATTCAAGAAAATGTAGAGGAGGAAGAAGTTTTGAAATTTTTTTTTCACATTTTATTACAGAACTTTAGAAAATTGTCTAGAAAATATTATATTCGGAGGAGGGGTATTTAAAGGACCTCGCAGTTTTTGCAATTTTGTTTTTAATTTTGATGTATTATATACATTATTATCTATGTGACTGACAAATGCGAAAGCTGAAATCGTTTCTGCAAATATGGCAGTGATTTTTGTGTTTTCTTTTCTATTTTTTTATTATCTCTAAAACTTTTCAATTTATACAAGATATTAGTGTTGTTTTATTTTCAAGATTTCCTTAATATTCAGCTATTATAAACTTGTATGAGATGTCTTTAATTTATTTTTCTTATAATTATTTCAAGCGTGCATACATTCCATTACAGATAATTAAAATGAATTGATTCAACATGGCTAGTTCTAACATTGTAACGAGTTAATCCGGAGAATCACGAGGGAATTTCTCCGGTTGGGAATAGGTATAAAATGTTATTTGCTCCCCCCATCCTGTTAATTCAAACCCCGTACCTCGTGGACATCAACCTTGCTGATCCGCGCGTCGGCCAACGCTTTCTGCACGGGCGCCAGCGTGGAGCGGAAGAGATCGTCGCAGAGTTGCTCGAAGCGCGCGCGCGACACCTTTGTGTAGAAATCCACGCCGTCCAACAACGCGTCAACCTCGACGCCGGCCTCCGCGCTCGACGACAGCGTTCGCTTGGCACGCTCGCACGCCGTGCGCAGTCGACGCAACGCTCGCGGGTTCCGACGCACGTCCTTGCCGTGCGTGCGCTTGAACTCGTCCGCCATGTGCGCCACTAGCAACGAATCGAAGTCCTCTCCGCCCAGGTGCGTGTCGCCGGCAGTCGCCTTCACCTCGAACATGGAGCCGTCCGCCACCGTGAGGACGGATACGTCGAAGGTGCCACCGCCCAGGTCGAACACCAGGATGATCTTGTCTTCTTTCAGCTTTTTGTCCAAGCCGTAGGCCAACGCAGCGGCTGTGGGCTCGTTGATGATACGGAGCACGTTGAGTCCGGCGATGGCTCCAGCGTCCTTGGTGGCCTGGCGCTGCGCGTCGTTGAAGTAGGCTGGCACTGTTATGACTGCATCACACACCTGGACACATGATAAAAGTACTCAGGGGAACAATGATATGACCAGGGTCTGTTGTGTGTGTGGATCCACAAGAATTCTGACACTATTGTTCGAGAAGTTCCAGGACAAGTCTTCTATTACGTAAAAGAAAGTTGTATAACAATTATCTTTAATTACCCCAACTATTCATAGTTCGGTTATCAGCAGAAGTTTTTAATTTTGACTATTACTTTAAATGTTATTATATGAAAGTACAATGTGATCGTTTTTCTTGGAAAATAACCCTTCTTTTAAAAAGTGGATTCAAGGCAAACTAGATGAATCATCTTTCAATATTTCGCATACGCCCTTTCGCATACATCTCTTAAAATGTTTCAAGTTTGACATGAGAAGAACAACACACATTATAAGAAAACTCGATCGACCGTGATAAGGGTTTCTATTGTCTTTATAATTCCTTCTCGCCTTTGTATTCATGCATATTAGACCTAGAACGACATTTAAATGTGATTAAATAATTTTTATTTTTTAAGCATAAATGTTTCTTCCAAATATTGGACTTTGCCGTCTTCGTTTTCAGGCCATCGAATATGTGCTGAACGGCTTGTAGTGTTTTTACACTATTTACAGTTGTATAACTGTACCTCATTTCGCAGAGCACAATGTTAGGAGAGGGAATTCAACCGTAACTGAATTATGCAGATGGACTTTATCAAGGAACAATTAAGTCATATTTTTAAAAGAAAAAAATTAACAAAGAAAACAAACAAAAATTGCTTTGCGTAGTGACGCGTAGTTAGTGTTAGCATTACATTTAGTCCTTTATTTCGAAAGTTCGTTTCACTACATTATGCATCGGTGATAATATATTATCCTGATTTATATTTATGTATATATTTTAAACATCTGTCTTTAAATTCAAAATATTTTGATGGTTTACAAAACAAACATTCATCCCCATTATTTGGTTGCAATTATTCCTGTCCGGTAACTACCAACGGTGGGAGTAAGGAGGGTTAAAAGGAAGAAATGAACAAGTAAAATGTTTAATATTTTCACTTTGGTCTCCTTGAATAGGTTGAAAGAAAAAAATATGCTTAGCAATAAAAATTACTGTAAGTAATTAACATAACAATAATCTCCCCCTTAAATTGAAATGTCTTGGCTGCAGAAGCCTTTAAGCCTTTTTGTATCAATGAAACAACATTCCGTATTTTATGAGATCTTTTTTAAATTGCATCTAAGAGACGAAGCTTATCCGTTGTGTATCACATTCATCCACAAGTCATTAGATACATGATGCGATGTTGTATAATGAAAATCGAAAAGGCATGTGTCTCAGAATCCAAAACGTCACTCAAGACAGGTGATTACATCTTCTGCATTTTGTGAGGGTTACGTTGCGGGAATTCGTCTAGTCGACGGCTATTTTTGATTAAAGATCGAACGAATGATTATTTTTTAATTTTGTCAGTTAAAGACAATATTTTATAAGATGTAGCTTTTACTATACTTTCAAAACTTTCAGATATTTCAATCTAAATAGATATTTCGCTAACGATCAGTGTTTAATCTTATTTATTGACAAAATAATTTGAGTGTCATTCTCCATANATATATATATATATATATATATATATATATATATATATATATATATATATATATATATATAACGAACACATCTATTTAAAACGGGTCGCTTGATGGGTATTTTGGTTTTAGCACAACTCGTTATTTCACCTATTTCTATTCCTGCTATACTTAGTTCAACACGTCAAGACGTTCGTTCTTTCACTAGAACACATGAGAATGCATGTACGTGTCTTGCGACAGTTCTTACCTTAGCTCCTAGATATGCTTCGGCTGTCTCCTTCATCTTGGCCAAAACCATGGAACTGAGCTCTTCGGGCGCGAAGGTCTTGGTCGCGTATTTGTATTCCACTTGCACTCTGGGTTTCCCATCGTCGTCGACGACGATGAACGGCCAATTACGCAGGTCGTCCTGCACCTTGGGGTCGTCATATCGACGTCCAATGAGTCTCTTCACATCGAACACTGTGTTGGTGGGATTCGCCGCCACCTGATTCTTGGCCGAATCTCCGATGAGACGTTCTGCCTCCGTGAAAGCCACGTAGCTGGGTGTAGTGCGATTGCCCATGTCGTTGGCGATGATCTCCACTTTGCCATGCTGCCACAAGCCGACGCACGAGTACGTCGTGCCGAGATCGATACCGATCGCCGGCGTCTTGACGGGCATGTTGCCGAGTTGTGCGAACGCTCTCCTCTCGCGACGGGACTTGTCTCTTTCACTCGTGAACGAGAACGGTTTCCCTAGTGGGGCCGCGCGACCACGACAGTGCTTATATAGTTTTCTAAGGCATTGCGTTGGGACTGAAATAGCTCTGTGAGGAGAGAGAGGCGTCACTAGTTCATGTAATCTGGGACGCAAATACCTATGTGATTCACGCGCGTGCGTTAAACGCGACCTGGTGGCGGACGCCAAGAGGAGCAGAAGCTGCGGTAGGCCCTACCCTTGCACTCCGGACAGGTCATCGTGCCACACTTTTTTTCTTGTTGTATGTCTGACGATCCACGATGCTGTGAATCTAACATTGACTGGTATGCATAAAAATGCTTTTACTGTGCTTAGTGTAATGCAGCCACCGTTTGATTTCTATGCATAAAAGGTGCAGCATGTGCTACTCCATTTTATCTCGTAGTAAAGTCTGTTGCAGATCCTAAGTACAAGCGAGGTTATGTATGCATAAAAAGTAACCTGTGAAGACCCACGCTACGAGTTTATGAAGCATTACCTTCTGAGACTTTTTATATCTACGATGCAGATCAGATTCTTTGTTAACTTTACATTTAATGGACTTTAAAAATTTATGATCCTAAGATTTAGCATATGCTTCAGTTACCAACTCATGAATGATTGAAAGAATAAATAGATGAATGGACTTCGCAATCGTATTTGGAAGCATTCGGAATACATCCATGACTGTGCTATTCATGACGTCATTTACATCTGACCTCTCAATTCCCTTGCGTCTTACTTGAGATGAGTTGTATCGATTTTAATAACTATTTACTTTTTACTTTAAACGTTACTGTATTGTCAACGCACTCGAATACATATGGAAATCCTTCATTTTATGGCGTGGTGAGATCATCAGGTCTACTCTTCCACCTAACCACATACTTTGGGCGAAGAAATTGGGAAAAAGTAAAACGATTTCAGGGAATATAGGATTTCGAACCGGCATTTGCCAGGAGTAGGTGAAAATAAAAAACGCCAACTGAAAATGTCACCCAGTTTGGCAGCGGGAAGTCGAAAGCGCGCTCTTCCGCCCAGCGATGCGTAGGAAGCGAAGACGCTAAGATTTATACTTGTTCACGGAATTTGACATCGTTCTCTAACTTGTATCGTAAACTGCGAGTGGAATTATCTATCAAGTACTCCCGTTATGTTATTTCCTGTTGGGTAATTAGACTTTTTTCTAAAAAAAAAATGAATATGTGAAACAATTTCTCTACGTCTACATTTATACATCACGCTGTTAACGAAGAAAATAGGAAAATGTACAAAGTGATTTGCATGTTTCTAATAACATCGTCCTTATTATCTCCTGTCAAATATAATGCATTACCAAAAATTTAGAGATTTTCTTTGAATAAAGATTACGACGAATAAGTGTATTAATTTGTTTCATCCCATCTGTATATGTGTGTTTATTAGTCTTGACTGTTTTGGGTTCTTTTGCGTGTCACGATATTTACGCCGTGTTATTCTTTTGCGATTCATGATATTTTTCCCTCACGTCCATCATTGATGCATTCGGGGCTTGACCGCGATCGTGTGCGTCACAGTGTTGGCTTAACAATACAGTTTGCCAACAGATCCCTGATGTCCACGGGATACAAAAAGTTGTAATTGCCTACGTATCTTGTATATTGTGACAATGCTATGTGGTTTAGTTCTCTGCGATTACAAAATTTATGTATAACGCTTAACAATATCTATAAACTTGGACGAAGAAAATTTTTTTATGCGTTTATTATTCCTTTAGACGGGAAAATCATCTCGTATATTTTTAGATATTTGCGACCTTGGGCACATTTCTGACGAGCGTTCTTCGCGTCGTATCGCAACTACGCATTTTCACGATCTCTCCGCGGTCCACACATATTCCGGGATCTTTTTGTTGACATTGTCGTTTTCCCAAGCCCCATTGACGACCGTGATGGTTTCGTTGCCATCTCACAGCGGGCCGTGGCCGTAGGCCCCCCGCCATTACAGTCCGCTTTTATCGCGTTTCGGAATATAAATTCCGTATGGTTTTAACCCGCATGAAAAGTTTCGTGGGTGGGCCGGCGCGATTTTTCGGCGAGCTGCAGGCGACGGTGTGCCCGAGGGTGCGCGAGGAAGCGCCCCAGCGGGCGGAACATCATCAAGTCGCCTGAAGGTAGGCAGACTTCGATTTCGTACACTCTTCTGTTCGTATCTTTACTGCTTTGTTTTGATGTTGGATCTCTCTATCCGAGCATTAGAGCAGTAAAAGTTCATTCAAACGTGCGTGTTTCTTGAAAAATGATTGTTTTTGTTAATTTTGCATTCCTGTCAATATTTTGCACTATCTCATGTCAACAATACATGTGTTGTGTGTGCTTTACGGGAGTGCAAATGAATCATTTAAGTTTAAGTATGAATTGGCAGTGTTATTTGGGTCGAGGTGACCTTTGTCCAGCAACTTAATCATTGGTGATGAATCAGTGGATGAATCCCTCTTTTACTGCCGCTGAGATCCGCGAGCCAAATTTACTGCATGTGCGCGTCCGTTCGCGGCCTTATTCCCCTGTGGAATCAACCTATGTAAATAACTGTTCCTTAAATATCCTCCTCCACGCGCTTTCAACCCATCTCAGCGTGATTCAAACGCGATAAAACGTAGAGCTGTGTTCTTCCATACATGCAGTTGATTTCTTACTTTATTGCTAGGAGTTCGTTTTCTTGAATGCTCTCGAGACAACTTTGGAACCTACTCCAATATAAAGTGGTAATTACAGAATACCACAATAAATTAATTTTCACACATGTTTGTTTGTATTTAATTTGTTTAATATTCATTCAATTTGATGCAAGGCTCTTCGTGGGAGATCGGAAGAAAACAGGTACTGTGTGTTTTTCGCCGGTCTTTAAAGTCCTCGTTGAGATCGGGTTTCGAGGGATTTGGTGTGAGTGACTTATCCTATTGTTAAAAAATATAATTATTTTATATAATAATTTATTAGTTTTAGTTATTTTCAGATTTTTTCCATGTTTCTATTTCTCATGAAGCAGTATATATTGTAATAATTGAACTCAGTGATTGTGAAATTAAACTTTCATAATATGATGATTTGCATAGGTCATCATTGGGTGGAAAGTACCCAACAATTTGAACAGAAATAATTAAAAAATCCCACTCTGAAGTTTTTCTTGTTTTTAAACCAAGTAGATTGTTATACTGATATACCAGATGTTCTGTGAACCTGTACTCTCATTTATCTGAAAGCAGGAATATCTGTTTTTCGTGAAAATATTGGAGGGATAAAGGTATAAGAATATCCTCGATACGTTTATAAAGTGCATATAAAATACGATTATTTTTTAATAAAATAAAAACGTTTACTGTGTAATATGGTCTAAGTGCTTGATGATGACATTTATTTCCTGATAAGTGTTTTATAACATTAAGAATTAGAGGTAATTTATGTTATGTGTGTATATATCAAGAAATTTAAAGGATTTTTTTTGAAAGTAACTTTATTTTTAAGTACATTTCTGATAAATGATCTGAAAATTAAACGAACCGAGACTTTTTCTCTAAAACACGTGAAGTGAATTTTGATGTATCTCGCCTGAGGTTCCGTGGCATAGGCTTATTTGTTCTTAGATTTTATTTCTGGTTTTGTCTGACAAAATAATTGCATTTTCTGATATCTCTTTTGTTTACTCTATCAATTACTGAGAACGAATTGCGAATCACGAATTGCGAACGTGATTTAGCTCTGTTTTAAAAGTTCTGCGATAGTGAATGTTGCTAAAATAAAAATCTCAATCTTCCATATAATTGACTTTAATTTTGAATGTCTTCAAATACCTTGATTGCGATGTTGCAAATCAATGAACCTGTCCGAAAATAGGGCGGATTACTGAATACTGGTATCTTTTATTTTCATTTGGACAACAAAATCACGTGAAAATGTTACACTTCCGTATAAATTACATTCATAGATAGATCAAAAGTCTTATCGAGATTTGTTTGTCATAGAGCCCTGACTATAGAGCACAACAAATTTTTTTTTAAAAAAACAGTTACCACAAATGAATTTGCCATATTTTTCTGTATTAACATTAGTAAAAAATTAGTTTTATGAATGAATAATAATTTTTTAATCTGAAATGTTTTACATATATGAAATGATAAGAAGCGTGATATTTTTTATGGTTTTTGCCGATATATCAGCTATTTTTTATAAAATAAATTAAAGGCGTCAAAAATAATTCTTATTCAGCGAATGGTTTCTGTTATTGGTAACAACTTTTAAAATGTAAGCTCCTACGTGCAAAATATAATTCGGTCTTTAAAAAAAACTGCGATAAAAACGACTACACCCATTTTAAGGGATAAAATTAATGCCATCGCACTCAGAAAAATACCGTAATCGCATTATCATTTAATATAAATGTTTAAAACTATGTATGCAACCACCAGCAAGTGATACAAAACTATGTAATTGGCGGTTAGCAATACAGTACAGTCGTGAGCGTTGTTGCCGCACGACCTGCACAATCCAATGTTGTTTTCTGTTTTTTTCCCTACGATTTTTCTTGTGCCTTCCGCAGCTATTAGAAGCAAGGACTCTATAAAAATAATTCTATAATGTTCACCCACGTGCACACTCTCTGCATTCGCGTTTATTCTGTCATTAATCGACTTACTCAAACTATGTCGAACGAATATTTTGTTCCCTCTGATGATAGGTACTGTCAGTATCTCGTGTTACGCCGTACGGAAAGTGGCCTCCTACGTCAGAGGACTGTTACGTCCGTCCGGTTCAAGTCCTGGAAGGGGCAACGGCGCATTTCCACCCACGTTGCTGGAAAAATCCCAGGTTTACTTTGCGGCGCTTCCGAAATAGAATGCAACGAACACACTTGTGGCATCTATCCACTCATTCGTGTCTAAACTATGCCTCATTGAGGAAATAATAACAGGACTAAAAATAACTGAGTCTACAAAAATTGCAAATGTTAAGTAATTCACTTCCTAATAATCTACTCGTACATAGTTTTACTTAAATATTTCTTTTTAATTTGCTCATCAAAACACTTGATATTGATCATTAGCTATGAATGTGATAAAAAAAGGCAACCGAGTTTGCGTATAACCACATGAAGCAATAACGCTGCGTTTTTCTGCAGTATTAATACACTAAAGAAAGTATGCAATTTCCATCATCAGCCTACACAAGGCGTGTATCCAAATAAACACTTGAGAAATACAAGGATCAAAGATTTTGTGTACTTTGAGCATCAAAGATTATGTTAGGAATAAATAAACTTTATTGTCAAAAAAGTAGTTGCAAACTGCGTATGACCACGTGGAGGGCAATAAACTAATTTACTCTCCGGAAACAAGCAATTTTGCGAATCTTTTTTTGTCCTGTCTGAAAAGTCTCATTAGAAATTCTTTCATTCAATTTTTTTTAAATTTCGTTATACTCAGCTATATTGCACCTATTTTTATTGGGTAAACGTACTAAATTATAAGCCAAACAAGATTGAGATCGACATTTTTATATAACTGTGCGTAGTTAAAGTTACATTCATTATTTAGGTACATTTATTTACATGTACATTACATAATTGCAGTAATATAATATACACAATTCAAATTAATAAAGGTTTTTGACTTTCAAATATATCATGTAAATGATGTTGATATGATGATATATAACACGTCTGTAATACAGAGATCCTTGAACTATCGAAACTATTATATTTGAGAAGTACTTGACTAAAGAAAGCAACCTCGAGGTCATTTCATTATATTATTATGAAATTATCATTTCAGAATAACTTTCACTTAGGCTACGAAATTTAAGTAAAATATAAGAGGGAGTCAAATGAAAACGAGACAGATTGGATAAAAGTAAGTAAAATGTTTATTCACTCAAAAGTAATCACCATAACTGTTAATACATTTATCGCACCGTGAGGCAACACGATTAATACCTTTATGCAAAAATGTTTGCGATTTTCATATCTTTAGAGCCTTGAAAGACATTCGTGGTTGTCGATTTACTTCGGACGACGAGGTGCACGCATGAGTACAATCGTAGTTCCATAGGCAACCGTAAACATTTTTATACGCAGGCACTGACCATCTTGTCTCACAGTGGGATGAATGTATTTACAGATATGGTGATTATTTTTGAGTTAATAAACAGTTTACTTACTTTTTTTAATCTGTCTCGTATTCATTTGACTGCCCCTCATAATTTGAACACTATTTACTCTGAAAGACCTTTCTAGATAATTAATCATGATAACTATTAGAAATATATATTTTACTGCAATTTTTCTTTGATTTGTTTTGTGTATCTAATTTGAAATTGAACGGCAAAATACCATGAGGCAATGTTGAATGCAAAATACATGTTGAATGTCGAGCAAAAGGCTCTCATTACTGATCTGCTCACCAGTCTGTTTGCCATAAATTCCAAACATTTGAGCGTGGTCTCTCGCGCTGGCAACTTTCTTAGGGAGCACTTCAAAAACGATATTAGATCCAAGAGCAAGGTTTTATTTTACAGCTGAATGAACCCGTCGTTGCCCGGGAGCATGAATTGATCGTACATCTTTTGTGTTCAAATCGATGCGTTATCAATTTTTTTAAGCTTCAGCCAGAGTACTGACCATATTCGTGGTGAAAACCACGCGCTTCTTTTCTGAGTCTTATTCACCTCACCCCAAAGCTTGGAGTTCAGAAAGGTCAGATGATTGCACTGAATGTGACCAGGGGCGGATCCAGAATTTTATTTTGGGAGGGACCCATGAAGAGAAATACAATCCCTTCACCGAAATACGGATCCGCTTCATCGGAATTTAGTTTCAAATGAACTACTTGAAACTGCAATTGAAGACATTCCTTTACTTAAATCAACGTATTTTGTAGTTTGCATAAATAATCCTGAAAAAAATATTTTTTCTTTGAAATAATTCGTGTGTTTAGCTAGTTTGGACCTTTCTTCAATGTAAATTTTATCTAGATATTTTTATTTGATAAGTGGCACGGAATCTCACTGGAGTGCGAGTATGCTAGAAACTGAAATATCGCAGCCCTATACTCATGTTGCCATGTAGGAGTGGAAATCTATAAAAGCTAAGTCGTGTTTTTGTCCTGTAAACTCATCTTTTAAAGACATTTCATTTATTCTTGCTGCTTTCAATAGGCATACTGAATATGGTTTTTCGGTGTAAAAAGTATTTCCTTTTGTTANTGCAACTGTCTCTTATACACATCTAGATGTGTATAAGAGACAGCCCCCGCCCCATCCCTCGGATACGCCACTTTATGTGACATCATCGCCAAAGACTTGCACCAACACAGTACTTCCGTTGTAAGTCTTCCAAATTTAGTGACTAGAATATCCGAGGAAGACACTACATTGCAATTAAGTATAACGTTTTGAACTAAAACATTCCAGATAGTTGTACCGACTTGAATTATTTCTATTCGACCATAAGTGCGCTTAAATACCATCGAGACCCTCACCCATTAGCTAAACGACGCAATTTCACTCCAAGGAGTGTAAGGAATATCTCACTCCTCCCTGTATTCGTGCTGAACTTGCACTTAAATGACTTCGTGTCACAATCCATCCAAACGGCCCCGAAAATTTTTAAATCGAAACTAATATTGAGCTTTTAGATTATTTTNATAAGAGACCCCCCCCCCCCCGTGATTGTTGTATCCTTACATAACCCTAGAAGTGACACTATTTATTTAAAAACTATGGGCTTGACAATAAGATCAGTTGTTTTAAATATTTTTGTGTGTGTCACACACATCCCAATTCCACCTCTAGTGGTGGCATGCATTCCATGTGGGCTGACCTAATGGTTCTTTGGACATTATGGGTCTGTGGTCATACATCAGGAATATGATTATTCATCCTAAAATCCTCGAAAACTATGAATTCGAGACCAATATCAGTTGTTTTCCATTATTTTAATGTTCCATTATTTTATGTTTCCTGAAATTGTTTATGTTTCCTGAAATTGTTTATGTTAAATGAAATTGTTTAGACAATTGCTGTTACAGTTTTTATATATCAGTTATAAAGATAAAGATATATCAGTTATAAAGATTATTTATGTCCTACAGGAGACGCAGTAACTCTGTTGGGCTGGGGCACACAAGTCCATGTTCTCAGAGAGGTAGCTGAAATGGCCCGTGAGCAATTGCACGTGGCATGTGAAGTCATCGACCTGGTCAGCATATTACCCTGGGACCGACACACTGTTTGTGAGGTATTGAATCTTTCAATATTTTAAGATTGATTAACTTTAGGGAATAAATCTTCCATTTTGTGAGTCAGGAGAATATTTGAACAAACGTGTATAAAGATTTTATTACATTTATAACGTAAAATTTTCTTTTCAATTGTACGTGAAATTACTATAAAAGTAATGAAATTGTAAAAGATGACATAAAATCAATAGATCTTCAGTTTGTGAATTGAGTACTGTAAAATTTGCTATGAAAATTTCAGTTATGACTACGTTTATGATCTTCCTTCAGAAGGTCCTGACTTGGTACATAGACTTGTTTATATGAGGTTGCTTGAATTCTAACAATACTTGTTGTTAGGTCTGGTCATTACAATTAAGCAGAAAAAGTTATGCACTGTTCAGATAATTTTTTTATTATTATTATTTTGTTATTAAAACGTGAATGAGAGTGGGGAGGGAGAAGATTTAGGAATTTTGTTTCCTGACTTGTTTGGGGAGAGTTGAATTTATTTGTGAGTACAGGTGATTTGTTATTATGATGCTGTTTTCAACAAATTTAAAATATGAATATTCAAGAATTCTTGATGACAATGACTAACAGCTGATATGGTTCTTGATGGCTTGAAGATTTTAAATTGAATCTAGGTATTTCAACTTCTGGTATTTGAAGATTGTTCTCTGTAACATTTTTTGTATCACTTTCATAAAATCTTATTGTATCATTCTATTATAAGTACATGTGGATTTAGTAGATTACAATATTTTTATTAGTTGGTGCAATACAACCATTGTGGAAACAATGAGCAATTTTCATAAATCACCAATTATTTTTAATTTTTATTCTTGCCCTTCTTTTTATGCACTTAATGACAATTATTTCTATTGTGAGTCCTTGTTATTTCTTCAGTTTCAAATAGTGACTCGCTCTATCATAAAACTAACAAAGCTCCAACAACATGTGTGTTTATCAAAACTTCATGAAAACTTCAGTTCATTCTTTACATTTTTATGTTTTAATTGTTCTCTACATGATATCAGTTGATCTTAAAGCTTTGAACACAGTATTCAAGTCACTGATATTTTCTTTCGATGTTACTTCTCCATCTCTTCAATAGTTGATCTGCTATTTTCGCTACATACTCATTTGAAGAACTTTACTATAATTAATTTTGGGGACTCCCTTGCAAACTGGAGCCAAGGCACCTGTAATTTCATACTATAAAGATGTATTGATAAAAACATCAGATAATGTGGCAAACGAATTATTACAATTATTTATTGTATTTCCTCATTGCATACCAAATAGATGGATGGAGCCTTCATATCATATGAGCAGTAAAGTTGATAATATTAACAACATTAATTCTAATATATTAAAAACCATAACCTCATATTCGGGGAAAACCCTGGCTGTTCTAAAAAGCTGTTGTTGAGATAAATTATTTTCAAAGTTTTCCAAACTAAGGAGAAGGGAGTAATCAATAATATAAAAGTTCCAAAAGTTTACGCTTATTCTCACAAAATTAGTTTGTAAAAATGTTGGAGTATGATAACTTATGTCAAAATACAATTAGACATTAGAAAACTGTCCTTTAAATTCCTCTCAAGAAATCCCTTGCCAATCCATGTGGTGTGGGTTGTTGAGATATTCTTCATTTTGAAACATTATTGGTAGTTAAACTTTGGAGAAAACCTACATCACCTTCCTAACCATACCATAAGTACAAGTGTGGGTTTACATGAATTTTTGTAGCTATGCCTGTTCTCCAAAATTATTTTTTCTATCTATTCTTTTTAAATATTAAAGTACATCTTCATGTTCAACTATATTATTAAAGAATTATTTTCAACTTTATGACTGATTTTTAAAATATTAAATACTTAATTGATAATTTTTATAAATTATACAAAGAATTAAATAGGAATAAGTTGTAATAAATAAGAATACTTTTCATAAATAATAAATATCTTGAAATATTTTATTTTATTTTGTTCATTATTATATGTATGAAATTATTCCAGAGATGTAATTATAGTGTTATTTTATGTTTAAGATAAAATATAACAAGAAAGGTAAATTTATCTCTTCTTCAAGGTTTATTAAAATTTGATACAATATCACACATAATTGTGAAATGAATGTGCAGTAGAATTTTCATTTTAAATATTTATTAATATACATAAAAGATTTTTAGTATGTATTAATAAGTATTTATAAGTATGGACAGTTTTGTGGTGTAAAGTTTATAATGTAATGTGTATAGCAAGAGCACTTGTGAGTTCATATTGCTAAAGTTCATAGCAAAGTTAGTTAAAATCCCTTTGAGTTCAGGGTATTAATTCAAAGTTCTTTTGTTTTCAAGATTTTTTAAATTTATTTTTAGACTAGCTTTTTCTGCTTCCTTGTGCTAGCACACCACTTTTTCTTGCATACCCAAAAATTTCTGGAACAGCAGACAAATGTCATCTGTGTGTTCAAGATCATTTGTTAGGTTCCACAAACACCTCATTTCTTTCGAACAGTCTCTATGGAGAACCAGAAGAAATATTTTAGAGAAATAATTCATCCAAGATGAATTTTAATTAAATCTGATTATTATCATTGTGAATTATTGACATTATTTAAGTCTACAATCATAAATAAATTAAATTATTAACTGAACCTTTTTTATAGACAATTTTATATTACTAGTAACAACTTTTCAGCAGCATATTGCTGCCATCGTCAGGTGAACGTTTGTGTGTGGGCATGTAAACAAATTTGTTATTTGTTTTACTATGTCATTGTTTTATTTGTATATGTGGTTAATTTGTTTTTCTAATTTTTACTAGGATAAAGCAAACAAATTTGTCTACACAACATTCACCTAACGGTGGCAGCCATATGCTGCTGAAGCTTTATGATACTAGTAATAAAAAATTGTCTACAAAAAAAAGGTCGATTTAATGTTTCAATTTTATTGTGAATTATTTGTTTAATAATTTCTTTTAGAAATATTAAATCCGCATCTGTCTTTGGGTCCTTGATCACAAACAGTGGGATTTACCTAGGGACAGATACAGACTAATATTTTAAGGGGGGTCATTACTAAAGAATGTAGTCTAGGGCATAGTACACTCCTAAAAACATCCCAATCTCACAACGTAAACATGAGTTTATCATGTCATTCACATCAACATCCATTCTCACAACCTTAATGGTACCACCATCGCCACCACTACAACTGGGTATGGCATGTTATACATTGTTAAATAGTTTCTACATATATACTGGAGTACTAATTACTTATTANACCCCTCCCATGTATCCACGCATGGATTTACCCTTGCTTTCTTCTAGAGAGAAAATGTATTTATTGTCCTCTACTTTATCATACACAAATTGTAACTTTTTTTTAAATGATGAATTTATTTATTCACCTGTCATGTATATTATTCATTCATATTTACAGTATTCAATATTTTACTAGATAAGCCACATCTCTTCAGAATTTGCCACAAATTTTAATGTACTAATATATCAACAGCTTTCTGGTAGAAATGAAGATAAGGTATAATAAATGTATTCCTCTCTATACTCAGTTTGAACACCAGTCATTTTTTGATGTGGATTCATCTTCCGAAACTTTTCCATCTGATTTCACTTCAGTCCTATGATTTGTAACTGGTAATTATCAACTTTTACAATGAGTCTTGCTGGGCTTATAAATTCTACTTACATTCCAGAAACAGATTCTTGATTCCTTTGCCATGCCAAGGGTCATATTTGTGTCAGTCCAGTTTATTCTCCGATAAATTCACTAATAATTGAGGATTTAAGACTCATATTATTGACTCATATTGTCTGTGTAATAATAAGTATGTACTAAAATACATAGTTTGATGATTTTAAACAATACAATAAACCAATAAATATTTCAAAATAAATATGTTTATATAAGTTTCTCAATATTTTGATGGATTCCAGTTCAATAAGACTGCCGTGGTTATAGTTCTTAGAAATGTTCTTGAGTAAATCTAATTATAACAGCTTCACTAATATGTCTGTCACATTGTTCTCAAGCTTGTTGTGTGTAACCTACCAATACATTTTCCACGTATTCATTGTCAGCGAGGGAAAACCCATGAAGTAAAATGAGTACAATAACAAGAAGCTGTTATGTAATGTTAGAACAATATCCTGTATAAACTTAAGAATCAATATTTTAATTTTCTTTGTCTCTTGTTTGTTTTAGTCGGTGAAGAAAACTGGGCGTTGCATTGTAGCCCATGAAGCACCACTTACTGGTGGATTTGGGGCTGAAATAGCTGCCACAATTCAGGTAAGATTTTCTCTTCATTTTGACTCTACCCTGAACAATTGTATTTATAAACAACACAAAACATATTTACACTTAAATAATAGCTAATAATTCTCATTTTTGTATATTGTTTGTTTTTTTTAAATTTTCTATTTTAGCGTAGTCTTTATTCGATGAAATTTGTGTCTTAAAATTTATTTTAACTGAAACATCATTTCTGTATTTGTCGATTAATTTATGTATTATTGTTGTATTTGTAAATGGGAAATGTAGAGTGTTATTGAAGCTTGGAAATGTAGAGTGTTATCTACATGGGGCGATGGGAGGTAGGAGTTGGGTGGTAGACTATTGTTTGTGGGTGGGCCGGTTGGCTAGGTTTACCAACAAATTGTCCCATGAGGTTTTAGTAGGAGTAGTTAGTTACTAATATTAAGTATGAGGTGTATAGAAGAAGGAGGTTTCGCTCTTCAATAGTCACAGCTATATAAACTGGGCCATAAAAGTGAAAAGCTACAATTTTTTTCTGGCCTCACCGGGAATTGAACCCAGGATGACTTGGTGAAGAGCCAGAATGTTAACACCTGAGCCACCAGAGGGGCGTAGTATTATGGTATAAATATGAAAAATTTCATTTATTCTATGTTTTTTCTTTGGGAAGTCTTTCAACATAACACTTAACAAATTGAGTCTAGCATTCCATATGACCAAACTATGATTTACAATATGATAGCATAATCTCCTACATTTTTT
>NNCF01127070.1:423251-520751 GCA_002313205.1 Laupala kohalensis | reverse complement strand
AGTATCTTTCTAGTTTGAGAATCTGGTAAAAATATTTGACTGAAACCAAAGAACCAAAGCAGGAATTTAATAATTTTCTAGCAATACCTTGAGAAGAACAATTAAGTAGGGTTTTCTTAAAAACATACAATAATGAACTGGAAACATTCAATAAATCTTTAGAATTATAAAACATTGGGTTTATTTTATAACCTAGCTGTTCCCAATGTAGGGTATACATACTCGTTAGTTAAGGACTACTTAGTGGTTCTCTAAGGACTACTCAGTGGTTTGCTGAGCACTAATCAAGGGTATGCCAAAAGTAAAGTAATGGTGAGCATTATATTTTTTTTCTCTCAACAGAATGCCACTATTCTGTTGTATGCTTGTTCCAAATTACAGATATCACAGTTCATCTAGAAGTATCATCATTTTAATTGAAAAATAATTTTATATTTACAATTAAAGTTAAGTAAAATAGTTACAGAATATTGTTTAATTACGTGTTAGTTTGTTCACACGTTTCCATAATAAATGATAACTTGAGGGAAAACAAAGTAAATACCCTTGCTAACCTATAAATACATATCCCAGCTTCCTTGACCATGACTCTGAATGTAACTTTGTATATATCTATAAAAGAATTATAAACATTTGTTATAAAAAGTATTATATATTTGTTCATGTGGTGATAACATTAAAGATCAATTAGAGAATTTTATTAATTGTTGTTCATGGGGAATTGAAGTTGTTATTAATTGAATTATTGTAAATGGAGAAATACCTATTTATTTTACCCATCTTGACTTATACACTTAATGTAGCTTTTTATGCTTCTGTATTTAGCTTGGGAGCACAGATTAGTTGTTTTTAGAAAGAGTAAAATGTTGTGTTATGTAGGGGTCATTCCATGTCAAATCAACCTAGGTCTGGACCTTGACATCTCAGAATTTTACTATTTGTTATACACCTTATGTACCCCATGAGTGTATAAAAAATTTGAGGGAGCATATTTTGGGTTTTCAAAATAGTAAATAAAAGACATTTTAAAAAACAAGCGTTAATTTAAGTCATGTACTGAAACAAATAAAATAACTTTAGGTTTGTATTAATGTAATGTAATGCCAAATATGCTAATATTTATGTATATATTTCATGTTAGTTGATCCTAATAAAAATAATCATACTTTCTATCTTTATCTCTGAAATTATTTAATATTTTATGTTGAATTATTTGATCAAAATGCATTTTGCAAAAGTAGTGGAAAAAGTTAATAAAATTAGATACCAGTAAATTTCATAGGACAGTGATTGGTTGTTAAGTAAGTACTTGCCAAAGCATGTATTTTCTTTACAATTTGCACAACAAGCTTTTTAAAAACAAACAATTCAACACATAATATTAAATTATTTTCAGCAATAAAGATAGTACTACATTTATTTTTATCAGGATCTACTATCGTGAAATAAGTATGGAGGTATTAGCATTCGGCATTGCATTACCTTAATATAAACCTAAAATTATTTCATTTGTTTTAGTACATGGCTTAAAAAAGAGCTTGTTTAAAAAAAAGTTTTTTATTTATTATGTTATAGTTTTCAGTATTAGATTTTCTTTACATTTTTGTCGTAATAATTATTCTCGTTTGTTCACATGATCACATTGCTAGAACTTTTTAAATCAGACCCCAACTCTTAAGTACATCAGGACTGAGTCCACTTTCTCTGTGACTAAAGTATGTAATTTTGCTGTGTGTGTGGTAGGGTAACAGTTTCTGACATGAAAGGAGAGATCTGTAAATTGTATGTTAAAAACATGAATGTTGTGCACTTGTTGCAGTGTGTCTCATGATGCCACCCCTACCCAGGTGCAAAGAGTTTAATTTTTGTATGAGATATGGCACTTTTCTTGTTTTTTGATATTTATTAAAGAAGCTCAGCTTTCAACTTACATTTTAGTATGCAAATGCTCATAACAATTCCTCATCTATCTTGTGTAAAATATTTTATCTCGATCACTAAATCAGACCATGGATGGTGGATCAATTTTTTTTATACAAATGTACTGCGTAGTCTTATAGCACCCACTGAAATATATTTTATCACACATCAATTTCACCATGAAAAATAAATTATCCCAAAGGGGTGAACTGTTTAAAGAGGTGGCTTGTAGGTGATACCTCCAATGGTGATGGAACACCTTCAAAGTACTTTGGATAAGCGCACACCTTCCTGAACAGTTTTGGAAGATCTGAAACAAATTATTCTTCAAGGGGAGAAATAGGGATGTGGGGTGGTCTGCAGATGTGGGTGTCTCAGCATCTAGAGTGGACATAATTCAGCCTGTAGATGCGAGAATAGCTTTCTGACAACTCAAAATGTGATATTTATGCTTGCCTTTTCATGAAGGGTTGCACAGAAACCTCCCAATTAGGAATTGTCTAGAAAACACAAGGGAGCCTCCTCACTCTAAATTTCTTGATTACACGTCTCAAAATACAAAATGTTGATGTTGACATGAAGGTAGTGCCTCCATAATTTTGCCTCTCAGTCTAGATAGATTTTAAAACAGGCAGTGACAGGTTATGATATAAATTATCAATTGAACATATTAATTTTAAATTTTTTAAAGCAGTAGTAAGCTTTTCAATGAATAAAACTTGCAATATTGTAACACCTTAATGTACTTTTGCTGTATTATGCAATTGTACCATTATTTTTCTCACTTCTATCTATGAACATGTGTTATTATTGAAAAGTTTCGTATTACTGATATGAAACTTTTTAATGTAACTTAAACAATTTTCAATGTTTTACTTTCACAAAACTTTCATTCAGATTTTTCTATTTCAATTCTTACTTCATTGTGTATTTTCCACAAGTTTTAAAAGTGTCATTTGTACCACAATTTTTCTAAAACCTTAATTTAATACTGAAGAGATCAGCACGAAGTTAAGCTCAGTGGGTAGATTTCTAGAAGACAAATTGTTTTCAATTTTCGGTTTAAAACTTGCAATGTACGGTTCAAGTCGTGCTGTTTTCGAATTTTCCCATGTCTTAACTTAAAGTCAAATTTGAGATTTTCGATTTTAATATGTATATAGGTGGTACTAACAATTGACAAAAAACTAAAACAAACTTAGGTATTCATTTTAGACATAAGACCTTCCTAGATTTGACATGGATGATTGTAGCTAGCTGCCATGAGCTACCTCTAGCCCACCCTTTACTAGTAATCGATGTTAGGATGTGTTATTGAAAGATTTGTACTGAATTCTCTGGAGACAATGAAAAATCGTACCGAGTGAAAATATTTGCGTGAGATTTCAAATGAAGTCGCAATTTGTGGGAATGGTAATTGAATCACGTTTACTTCCTTCTTGCCCTCCGTCTGAACCATTTCAATCAAGTAACAACATCTTATGTGTTCCTAGACTACCGCTTGAAGAACCTCTTGCATGCAACCAAAAGCCCCTCGTCATCCTCTCCCGCCCAAGTTCGCACGCGCGCCTCCAGACGTCCGCACGCCTTCCTTGATCCTCGCCCGGCATGCCGCCACCTCTGCCGCCTCCGCCGGCGCTGGCACGCTACGCCGCGAACTCGCGCCGACCCTCACCCGCGGACCTTCCTCAGCTCCATGCAGGTAATTTTTTACTTTTATTACTTCTTCCACCTTTTGACTCATTCTTTTTTTGTTATTTTCGAATAGAGTCAATTTATCGATGGTTTCAATCTCAGCTTTAAAACTCAGTTTAGTTTTCAAATTCACCCGACGGAAGCTTTTCTGCTCGTGTCACCATCCGATTTATTTGCATAGTATAGAGGTAAATTGTATTCTTACCTGGATTTCACCACTATAAATAAGTCTGCTGCTAAATCCAACTCGGAGGGTTTCAAGGATGAGTTTTCTTACTCAGTACTTTTTTCCTGGTATCTCCAATTAGTGAGGACAGGATTGAAAGGAAAAATAGTGTGTTAAAATTCATACCTTTGCAAATGTAACACCAAAGACTATGTCTGAAAAGTACTTCGCCCTAGAATATTTGATCTGATCTGCTATCTGATCCTTCAATCTACCAGCCTCTGCCTACAGTGAGCGTGGATACATTTTTCTGCTTTTAAATTTTACTTGTATGTATAGTAATAAAGTGTTCCTAATTAGCAGAAATAACCCGTTAATGGGATTAATTAGAACGCTTTTGGAAACTGGAAATCTTTGGTACGGCGAATTTATTGCAGCGGTTTAAATGCTATGAGAAATATGAGATAGAGAAAATAACGTAAGATCGTCTACTAGATTGAGTTCGAAGGCAAATCTATATCTACACAGTCAGTAGTATGTTAGTAAATTTGAAATAAGAGTCTGATTACATCAAGCATAGAACAAAATGTGAGAATTGTTTACTATATTCTTATTTCACGTAAACCATGCCGTAAGGTAAGAAGTAAATATGTACTTTGGAAATAATTTTGTATGTATAAATAATGTGAGCATGCGGTTAGGCAGGTTCCAGTTCGGCAACCCGCTGTGTTACTACGGCATCGACGCACATCAGAGAAACGGACATTAGATAATAAAATGGGAAAGAGGGTAGAAGACTGAATTTTCTCGGAGGCTTCCGCGACCGGGGTCGTCAAATATTTTGATGTACGGTTGGTGCCGCGTCTGGTATTTAAGAATGAATTTTTTTCTTAAATATCGCGTAACCTATCACTTAACCCATCATCGTAATGATTGATTTAATCATTAATAAATCTCAATGATGTTTTTTTCCCTTAGCTTTTCAGAATGCATTTCACATAGAATGTCCAAACGCCAATGTAGGGCATCACCTAGGATACTAATAATTTTTATGTCTAAGCGCTGTTAATATGTTTCTATTTACGGACATATTCTCAATACAATTGATCAAAAATCGTAACCATTGACACTAGCAGAGACTTGTACAATATTTAAGACATCATTAATTTTCAATAGACCCAAAAAGGCAAAGAATGTATTTTCCGCTTTATTTAAAAATAATATCCTTTGGTCAAAGTCCATAGTTTTTTTTTGAACACGGAGCTTGGATTAACGGTGTATTTTCTATCAAAAGTTCCGTATATAATATTTTAAAAAATAACGATTCGATTAAATAATTTTTTAAGGAGCTTATTATTAAATTTTAACATCAAATAAGTTATTGAACACATGAATTATATGAAAGTAACATGACACAATGCATGACAGTATTTCTAAAATTGTAAATAAACCTTCTTTCGTTTATGACCTCTGAATTCTTCCGTATATAACATTTTGGTTTGATTCATAAGAGCAACTAGTTGGTTCAACTATTGTTCATCCAGATGTGACAAGCTCGTTTGACTCCACATAATAATCCGTGCTCAGAAACCTACTTCGGACAAGAGGTCAGATACATACAGCCATATTTTCTTTGCGATAGGATATTTCATCGTCTGTATTTATGACTGGATTAATAGTTTTAGTATAATAGTTTTCGGATTCGAGCACTACACGAAATCATGATTTATTCATGTTAATATATTTAAAATTATATACAGACTTTGATTAATTTAAGTATAAATGTTAAGCGAATAAATTAAGTGGGATTATGGCGAAACTGGAAGATACTCCATACTTGTATCAAGGTTCGACCATTGATGGTTTAGCATTTTAAAAGGACGGAGATGGGTAAAACTATAAGAGTTGCACTAAATACGCAGAAAGACCTCGTTTCAACATACAGGGATCGTACACGAGGAAATCTTTTTCCATTTCCTGCCTTGAAAACGATGGTGCAGTCTGCGCATGCGTCGTACGTATATTCCTAACTTGCAAATATCCTCTGCTGACCCATACCCACTAGCGTAGGTAGAATTAGATCACTAACATATTTGAAATCGGGTTAAATAAACAGACTAACGTGCACTTATTGTGATTTCAACTTGAAAAACATACCTCACCGGTCATATTAATGAAATAATTTCAATTATTATTGGTGTAATACATTGCGTCTTATCTAGGAGACACTTATTTTCAAAAAAATATCAACTTTTAAATCACAAAAGTGATATAAGTTTACTTTGTTTTGTAATAAATTTTCCGTAGTATTTTTACATCCCTTCTATCTGTATGTCATCGGACATTACAAAACGATATTTCACTTTCTCGGAAGTGAAATGCATAAATCACGAATCCGTTGCGCACGGCCACCACGTTTTAACATGCTTTTGGACATTTCAAACGAGTCAAGCAAATTCCTGAATATGTTTTTATACTGTCCTATTAACAAATATATTCAAGAAAATTCTGAATGTATATAGATGGCTTTCTCTATACTTTTTTGTCGTGTGCGGCTCAACCGATTTTGATATTCACATAATCGAATGTTTCGAGAAAAAGTGATATAACGTGGGCTCATCTCCGAGAGAAATAGTATTAAGACTTTAGAAAAAACAAATTGATTCCAATGAATAGATAGACTACCTAGTTTACTTGCAATGCGTGAATGAAAAAGTAAACTAATAATCCGCTTGTCTAAAACTGCTTCAATACGTGGAGACAAAAAAAAAACATAGGTACGTATCGTTTTTTATGATTAATTAAAAACCGCGTATTATATTTTTCTCTTTTTTAACTAAAGAGACAAAATATTGTTATAACAATGCGATAAAGCAACATCGAATCATTCTTACGCAAATAAATAAAATCACAGGTGAGAAGCGAAAGTGGAATTTTATATTTGTGTACAAAGTAGGTACGAGTATGTTGTCTCAATTTCTTAGTTAATATTTTATTGTAAGATTAAAAATTACATTCCTTTTTTTTCGATAATTGTATTAAAATACTTCATTCTTAATTGCACAAGTGAGATGTCACATTATTTCATTTCGTAAAATTCATCACAGTTCTCCTTCTACGTAAAAGCTTGTGTATTCTCAGTCTGTTGACGTTCATTAATAGGACGAAAAAACTTTCGCTGAAATGTGATTCATACAGTGCAACATATCTTTGTATTTAATTAGCATTCGCTCTTGTTCCGTTATTCTTTTAAGGATCGGGACCACAGCAATGATTAACGTTACTCGTGTAAGGATTCCCCGTACTGTAAGGACGTTGTGGAGTATGGCGTCAGTCATTCATCGAGGTCACAAGCTCCCGAGACGGATCTGAATAATACGCTTCTTTGCTAATTGGTAGCAATCACTTGTCTCGACGTTACATCTTCGCACGTCATGACCTTGATCCTTCACGGCGATCGACGAGTTGCTCTTGCTTTTGGCCACAGCGGAGGAACACGCACATCACTTTTTTGGGCTCGGCTCGTCAGTACGATATCGACAGCTTCCTGGGCAACGACTCATCCTCGTTCCGAATCTGTGCTTCGTGGCGCTCCCCTACTTAGATATGCAAGGTTGCAGGTGTGACCTTAATGCGTCTAGACTATTCTTCACACCGTTTTCTGGTTGATCGCCACTGACTTCCGGGATGATGTGATTGGCTATGGCTCCGTCTTTCGACGACAGATTAGTATTTGGATTACTGGATATGTGTCTCGATTACGATGAATTTGAAATTTTACTTCCTTATTTGTAGATCGTAAAATATTTGTGGTTGCAGTTGTTGGTCGATCTTGAGAGTTCAACAAAGTTATGAAGGATGTAAATCTCAGTAAAGTGAGGTTGGTCTTGTTGCGTGTGTAATACTGAAGCGGGGACTCAATCTAAAAGGCTCCACCGATTTTGGTGGTTTTGGGTTTAGGAGCTAGGCAGAAGTGACCAGATGAACAAGAATATTATCCCCTAGCGAAATAATGTGGTTTAGTTTGAAATAGCCCGTGCGATTTTTATTATTCTTATTGTGATTGAAGTAGATTTATGAAATTGTAGAATGACCGAGGCATTAAAATAGTTCATTGAAATATAAAAAATGATATTGGGTACTTTAAATGTTATTAATTGATCTATTTCTTCCTCTTGAGATCCATCGGGTAGTTTATAAATTTGGTTTCCGGCCACTATAAATACCCCATAAATTATAAAAAATAAAACGGGGAAAATGCGGGGTTAATCACGTGGAGAAAAAATGTTAGAAATATTCTAACTTTTTTAAATCGAAAGATAGTTACGGGCTCAATTAAACGCACGACATGGCAATGGAATGTGTTTTACCGAAAAGATTTCAGAAGGACGAGTTTAATTAATTACGGTAAATTGTCCTTCAAAACAGTTTTCCCCTTCAATTATAATAATTTCTTAATATTAATAGTTGGGATTTATGGACCGTGACTTGGTTTGTACGAGAGGTAGGTTACATCCAGATATTTTAAATAATTTAAAAAGAAAAGAATTGTTTACGCTGTCATTCATTTGGTATTGATCAGAAGGGTTTTTCGTATGCTTAACATTTAAGGATACATTTTTCGTGCTAAATTGGACAACATTCCTCCCCGTTCTGTCAAGAATTCAACCCCAACCAAAATCCGGTGTTTTTTCCTTTAATGGTTCGTAAAATGTTTGAACAAGATTCAATGATACTAAATGAATTGGTTTTTCTCACTCTTGAGATATGATTTTCTGTCGTTCTGTAATACTTTATCCTCTAATTCGAAAATCAATTATGTTCAAAGTAGTTACCCCAGAATGAAAATTCATTGCGAGTGAATTTGTAGAAAAGAAAGTGAATTAATAAAAGTTTTTTTTTATAATATTCAGGAACTTTGTTTGGTACACTCACTACTTTCAAGTTGTTTTCAGACTAACAATTCAGAAGAACAATTAGTAGTGTACAAGTTTACCTGCTTATTTCTTTTTCTCGTTTATTTTAGAAGAAAATAAATGGTAACATTTTGTATTCAATTCTTCTATTCTGAGTTGTGGAACATCAAGATTTTATGTACATATTTCTTCCGTGTACCCTACACGTGGAGATATATGTGATAACTTTCGGTCAAGTGAAAATGGCGACCAGCCGGGACTCGTAGGTACGTGTGACACCGGTAATAAAGTGCACACAGCATAGTGTACCGCCTGGTTCACTTATCTCCTGTATGGAGATGTGTCCAGGTCTGGGTGGAAATGGTGTACAATTGTGGAAGGCGAACCGGTGGTGTAGCGGTTAACACCCTTGCGATCAAAGCAAGAAACCCGGGTTCGAGTCCCGGCTGGTCGCCATTTTCACTTGACCGAAAGTTATCAAGATTTTATGTTCTCTCATAGGTGTAACTTGGCACCTGTAACACGTGAGCGGTAGCACTTGTGAGATCAAACTGACCTCTAAGAATGTGAGAAAAATTTGCTGATGCTGCTTATGAACACTTATAAACAAGAATAACCATTGAAAATATTCAGGTTTTTAACGAATTGCTAGTCGTAATAAACCCATACAAATCAATTAGCATACCACGATTTTGAGAATAATAAGTCAATAGCGACCTTCCACACATTATGCCGTTTTCCTCGAGGAAAATGTAACTCCTCAACCAGTTATTGTATATCGGCTCTCTCTCCACTGCCATCTTGGTCACATGTGTAACACTTTTGAGACACCACGGATAAGGGATGTGAGGGACCCATACTTAAACCATGAATACTGACAATTCTGAGGCTCCTTAAATCTTACTGTCTTTCCAAAAGTTCCACGAATACCAAACATATCAATTGATATTTCGACAGCATTTTTTATCTTTATTCAGCTGATAATACGCTCGCATTGGCGGGGACAGTTACTCGCGTGAAGTTTTACGACTAATATTTTTTCTTCAACGCATTAAAATAACCGGGAAGAAAAATAAAATGTTAAAGATGTTAAAATGTAAAGTACAAAATATTTTTCAAATTTATTTCCTGAATAAGACTCTTAAGAAAAAAGTAAATAGAAAAGAAATGGGACGTATACAATACTCCATTGAATGTTTAAAAAATGTTGAAATTTTTTTATTGCAGCTAAGAGAACTCAGAGCTGGGAGAACGCGAGGCTTAAATTTAAATGTTGTTTATTGGAAACATAAAGTAGTCCCCTTTAATATTTCAGAGCAATTAAAAATTCACTTGATTTCAGAAAAGTAATATCAATATTGTTTCTAACAACCAACACTAGATTTTTCTAGGCAATCTTTTCGACGTAAATACAAATTTTCAAAAATTGATAGGTACATTTTAAAGAAATGAGGACGGTTTACTGGCGCTCTCCTACGATCTGAAAACACCTGAGAATGCACTTGACTGAACACGAACCCTAGCGGGGTGAATATAAACTAGTGGAGTGTTCTTACGCCTTGTGCACTCCCGAACTCTAGTGGAATATTCAGAAAGCTACATCGTCTGAGATTTAATTTACATTCAAAGAGAAATTGGCTATGTGAGTCTAGTTCACTGTTCATTTCAATTCTTTAGGAAGCTTTGGGCAATTTTATATTTTTTATTTACTTTTAAATTGATATTTTCTCTTGTTGCTGAGAATGCTTAATACTGAGATTTGTTGAGGAAAGATGCCAAACTAACCCTGACAATGCCTTCAAATGAAACATCAGAAAGCATTACTTGTCTTTACTGCATAAAAAAGTCACCATTCATGTGATATTGGTTAAGAATTTACCATATTGATGAACTTTAAGGTTTTTTTAGAGACGTAACATTATTAAAATGTCATTGTAAACCGTATAACATTAGAAAGTTATTCAGTCCTAAGAAAATTGAAACAATTTTTTTCAATTAGGCTTCCAAAATTCATTATAATTATATATCATTATACAATTGTTAAATTTATAGTTTTAAAATTACAAGATAGGTTTCATGGAATTCCGTGTTCAAGAATATTCTTTTGTTTACTTCAAACCGAAGTTCGAGTTAACGTTTTAAAAAATTATGGTAAAATATTATGGTCCACCAGAGTCAATCTACTCCGTTTTGTAATGGTTTTATTTCTTCGACTTATGCAATAAGAGTGAAGCATTTAAAAAATCAGAGGAACGCAACGGGGATGTCCTGGAATGTTTCGAAATGTTTATTTCATGTTCTTGTTACCAAGAAACAGAAGGATAACTTTTTGCATTTAAGAATCAAAAGGATGACTTTTGAAGAATCAATAACGGACAATGATTTCACCTCAGTGATACTTGCAGCTCAAGCGTTGATGTAGTGCTAAGAAATCGGCGAAGAGATAAGATAGATGGTCCGGTAATTTCGAAGGAAACTTTGAGAACGAGGACTATATGTAATCAAGTCATGGTCACAGGAAATGCTATGACTGTTATTCAAAGAACTACAAGTGAAAGGAATCAGAGAATCATAGCAAAAAATAATATTTAGTATCTTTTCTTTTATGTTTAGGCCGTGAGGCATATTCCTCCACCCATCTGTTTGTTGCCTGGAAAGAAGAGTAACCCGACATGGGTCTGGAGTGAGGGAAACAACTGCTGAATGTCCCACTGAGGGAGGGATTCCACGATTTTTGTGGAGCTTCGGGAAACTGATCAGAAAATATTTACTGCCGTAGTTTTACGCAATTTTTAGAAAAAGTTTATTTTTGGAAATCTTGTTGTTTATTACTCGGAGTAACATTCACAATTAAGTAAAAAGGATTTTATTGTCTACTGCATAAATCACACAGCCACAATTCATACCTTCTGAATATTTTCCTATTATGAAGCAAATAACATTTACATTTACTCGTTTTGCCGAAGAATTGAAACTTTCCTGCCTCTTGAATAATAGATTTTGTCAGTATTTTTTCAATTCAGAATAAGCGTATTATCATCATTTAATGCTAATTTTGTATTGCGCTAGTAAGTCCTGATTTTACATAAATTCAAAGATGACCCCACCACAAGTAACATTAAAATATAATAATTACTTTTTCATTCTCTAGTTTACTTTTTAAGTTTTGTAAAGGTTACAAGGTTTTTTTATTATTTATAAAGTCAAATATCACACTCATATATTACTTGTATCATTTAAAAATATTATGTTATCCCTCCAGGTCTGTTTGAATATATTAATGCATTCATCAAACTTCATTTATCAACATTGAGTTGGATGCTTTTTCTTGGTCTTTTGTTTCATCTCTCTCACTTTCCTTTATCTGTCAATGTTTTTTTCTATCCGTCTACTTTCTGTGATTTATGTATTGTACTTGAATGTCGTTTCTTATATGAATAATCAACTCTGACATTGATGTTCCAATATGTTCCTGTTCCTCAATAATGCATTGATCAACTCTTTAATTGAACCTGTTCGGCCACGCGCGCTTCCTCTCGCTTGTGTACAGCCAGGGTCGTATTTACGCTAGGGTTAATTGGATCGTGACCCGAGGCGATGGGTTTCAACGGCCAATTTGCTCAGATCTTTTTTCTCTTCTTTTTCATCATACTTCTGATCTGGAAATGAATATGAAAATGACCACAAATAGCAACAATAATAGTACTACTTTAGTATTATATATAATATTACATTAGATATGTAAAATTAAGTACAGTATATAATTTATAACATATGATCTATAAAATTAAATATCTCTATAACGATATCCAAGAGACTGGGTCCTTATAGAGACAGGTCGGTATTTGATGTACTACATTTAAAAATAAAGGAATACCATAAATCCCCACATTATATTTATTACATAAATATTACAACTATTTACTTACATTAAATTTGAAAAAAGCTGTTTTAGTATTTTCTGCTGTATCTACATATTTTCATCTATTACACCCTATGGGCGACCCGTGGCGCAGTGTGTAACGCGCTCGCCTTCTACCTCTGGGGACGCCGGTTCAAACCCGGTCCGATCCAAGTAGAATCCGAGGTGGTGGACGGAACGGTGCTCGCGGCAGGTTTTCTCGGGGTTCTCCCGTTTCCCCTGCCTATCATTCCACCACAACATTCACTCATCATCATCTCACCGCCATAATCATTCATAAAAATCACCCAAAAATCATTTCATTAATCACCCTCGGGTGTGGCGAGCCCTTGTGGTATTCAAGCTGAAAAACATCATGAATGGAACGTTGTTCCAATCATGATGTACGGTATAGGCATCAATGATTAAGCAAGCAAGTAAGCATTACACCCTATTCTTCTACTCTATGTACATGAACGGAAGAGGTCCGTCATCCTAATTTGCTTCCGCATCCCCTTACAAAACTGGGACCTATCTTTTACCGGAAGCCGCAAAGAACTGAAGTGGCTTAAGCTTGAACTGAAACGACTTCAACGACTGAAATACTATTGTAATAAAGAGAGAACTATATGCTTTAGAGAAAAAATTGATATGTTACTGTTATGGCAAGCCAAACAACCCTCGTGCATTTCATCTATATAGATATATTATCGTTGTAGGGAGAATCATTATAAAGATGTCATACAGAATGTATAGTACATGAATTTAACGTAATACAGAGCGTCCAGTTTTAATTAAGTAAATTTCAATTAAAGAGTATTGTACCAAGAAAGAAAAGCAAAATTATATACAATTAATAACACAAAAATTTTGCGCTTATACCAGAATTTTTTATTTCAATATTTCGCCAACGTTTCGATAACGAACGTTATCTTCATCAGGTTTTTTTTAAATTTGGGCTTTAGGGTTCGCCAACATCAAGGTCCTTAGAGGCATTCAGGGTTTATTAGAACAAAAGTAATATAGCATCGATCGAACATCATGTCCAATATGTCCAGTAACAAAGTGAAAATACATTTCCCATATCATAACAGCCCCACAACCATTCCATTCCTCACACATCATTGAAAAGACAAGAATCTATTTTTTCTTTTTATTACCTTTATTCCTCACACACCAATCTCTCATTTCTTTTTATCTTGACCTCTTTTCTTCACCTCTCTTCAATGTGTGAGGAATGGAATGGTTTTGTGGCTGTTGTGGTATGGGAAGAGTATGCTAATATCTCTATGTTGCTGGACATGGTGTTCGATTGATGTTATATTTCTTTTGTAATATAACCGCCCTGATGAAGATAACATTTGTTTCCGAAACGCTGGCGAAGTATTGAAATAAAAAAAATTCTGGCTAAAACGCGAGGTATTCGAGATTGTATTTGAAAATCGATGCTAACATCACATATATTTTCTCTTTTATCGAAATTTAATTAATTAATTAAAACTAGGCGATCTGTATTATTTAATTTTACATATTTAATGGTTTTGTGTATTTTTATTAAATTCCTTGTTGATGACGCAATTTAACATCTCACATTTCCTCTCCATATGTTGAGGAGGCGGCATTTTTTTAACAGTCCAAGGGAGCAAATATGTAAGATACGGCCGACTATATGACCCTTCGACGTCTCGCACTCCGCCTGATGAAGCGGAACTAAGGCGAGCGACGCCTCCAAGTCGCCCTCGTTGCTGTCTTAATCACTCGGTGTATATTCCGCTCCATAAAGCCAGCCGGCCTCTGTCTGCGCAGCCACCACCGCCCCTTTTTTCCTGTCCGCCTTTTTTCAACGACCCCGTGCTCCTTAATTTTGTTGTCAAAATAGGACGGAAGAGACGTCCATTTTACGTGGAAGGTCGCTGGTTCGAGTCCAACCTGTTTGTTGCTGAGGCCTCCGCTTGCCTTTCGCTCGGCGCCCTTAGAAGTTATTGCTTTACCCCGCCCAGTTATATCATGCCTCGGGCCCCACGGAGTACCGCCACAGCTGTTCTTTCTTTGCTCGACTTTTTTTCGTGTTCACACCAAACAGGCGATGGGTGTCTATTGCGGAAATAGAGGTGGCAACAAAATGTATCCCACTCAATTGTAGCTCGTTATGGATTTTTTAGACAATTGAAGACATAATGTTTTGAAACAATTGAACAAATTAATTGTAATGTTTTCGTTCCTCCATAAATAAGTTAACGTAAATTGTACGTTAGTAGTTGATGACCAATAAACGGTATAAATAATACCTAGTTGAACAAACCGAATGTCAGTTATGTTCCTATTGTTTTTAATTCGAAGCAATCGTATGTTATATTATTTGCAAATGTGGCGTCTGACAGCTAAGGACACTTTCCCGCATTGTGTCGGTCCCTCCACCCCTAATGAGCACACAGTTTGACCTCTCTGGGGTTAAGCTCTTAGTCACCTACTCAGAAATTTGACATTGTTACATTTTTATTTCACGTAATAATTTTATTTAACCATTATAATGTAATATTTGTATTATATATTAAACCGCGAATAAAATGAATCGATAGGATTAAAAAAATTATTGAGACTAATTTGTTGAATTAAATATTAAAAATGATATCATAAATCCTAGGCAGCCATTCTGTATCAATCTGCTGATTGGTGGTATTTTTGTTACATTTGATACGCAACATTCAGACACTGTTCTCCTGTAACAATTTTTCTCAAAGTCTAAAATTTTGACATAATTCCACAAAAATTCATGATTAAAGTTGATGCGATGTTGTGACACTTCTGAATGGTTAATGTTAGATTGATGTTTCTTGACGCGGGTTTCTAGTAACCGTTTGGTTTTACCAATGTAGACAGAAATACAATCTTTGTGAAAAATTTTGTAAACTACATTCTTTTGCTTTTTGGTATCAATCTTATCTGTACCCCTCTTTACGAAAAAAAAAAAAAGATTATTGTCAGATTTGAATATTATCTTAATATCAATATCTTTGAACATCATCTAGAGAGTGAAGGACAATTTTTATGGAACGAAAAGAACGAGCTGCTTGGGATTTATATCATTTTTAATATTTAATATTTCAAATTTATCTCAATAATAATTGGTTTTACTTTTATCCTATTGGCATAATTTTGTCTCGAATTAATTTTTAATGTTAACTGACCACTCACATTGTTGCTTTTTCGAAGTTGGTCATTTTAGTCAGTTGTTCAGTTTGGTCTGTTTTTTCTCCTAAATAGAAGTTGTTTGCCGTCCCTGAGTCTAACGCCCGGTCCTACACCATTGTGCGAATTATGTGAGCAGCGCTCACATGTTTTATTAATGTATTTATACACCTGATGATGATACTAAACGGTATCGAAACAGCATGATATTGTAATTGTTTTCAAAATTTATTCATTAAATTGACATTTTGTGAAGGAAATAGTCTGCTTTATTTTAGGCGAATTTTAAGTTACTAAATAAAAAAGTAACATTGTCAAGTTTTTAAGCCCAATTGGTGACAAAGAGACTTGCCACTTTCGTAAATAGTATAATGTGATACTACAAAATCAGCAGTTATTTGTTGAATATTACATAAAATACTAAATTATGTAATACGAATTCCTTTTAATTTCCTACTTGAACATGTAACTGCTCAGTTCCTTAACTCAAGTGATCAACTTTTGTTCCTTGGCTTCGAACGTTTCATTCTCATCGTCATCTTCCATTCCCTAATCAGAAGATAAAAAGAGCTGAGATGAAAGTTGAAACATTGTTTTAAAATGGCTCGATCACACGGAAGTAATTGAACACCGTTTTGTATCTGGTACAGAACCCGAGACGAAGCTTTGCAAGGAGCTTGTTCTTCACGAAAGTGAGAGCGGCCTATTCAACTGGCACGAGGATTGGAGCGTCCGGACAGTTCGTTCTTCTACCGCCACCGCCGCTCTCCACAACAGCGTTGCTTTGTGAGCAGCGCAGGGGTCGCCTTCGTGTTGAGTCATTTTACATGAAGCGAGAGTTCCATTGTGACTAGTCCCCCTTAACCTTTGGAGTAAAAAATTCTCGAGTCCGCCTTACTCGACTATCTGGTAAATCTCGATTCGAGGAAATACATAGTCTCCGTGCTTGTGGTCAGATATGCAAATAAATATTGCAGAAATGTATTTTTCTAGAGCTGTGAGAGAATGTTCACTGCAAACAATGGCATTGATAAAGAAGAAATTACGTCCACTTGAAAAAAGAAATGAGGCATTGAAGCATGGACGAAGGAGGAAGATAGAGTAGAACAGTGTTTTCATGATTGAAGATCATTTGTTATAAACTTTGAAAAGAAAAGAATCAATTAAACACGCTTGATTCACGAACAATTTTCTAATAATGTAAATAATATAATCATAAATCAGGAAAAAGTAATTTGGAATAAGTTTTATAAGTTTTTTTTCTTTAGAATAAATAAATAACGATATATATTGGGATTGAATTGGAAACACAAAATGTATTCAACATTTTGTTTTGTGCAACATCAAAAATATTCTGAATTTTGTGGCACTAAAAGAAGGACAAGTTTGAAGTCATTTTTAAATTTTTTTCCTTGCAGTCGCTCCAAAATTTCGATATTTCTATACATCTTTGTAGATTAGGTCCAAATTGTACTATCCAAGTTCCGATGTGAAGTCCGATGTCGTATGCATTTGAACCGATCTATTCCCATAACTCACGGATGAATGAGGATACTTTGAAGATGAGCACTTAAAACTTGAAACACTTTTAATTCCACATAACCATTTTCCAGATGACATGTAAATATATTTTTGTGTAATTTATAACCGTGGAATTAGGAAAATATTTCAAGTAATCACCACTTATGTAAAAGAGTTGAGCTTACAGTATTTGAACACGGCTTCCTCCTTTAGTTATCGTGATTCATTCGATTGTCAGGGATATTCCTCCTCCTCAACATCTAAAGAATTTAAAAATTATTTATTTAAACTCTCCATACACGAAAACTAAAGTATATTACTGCAGAAAGTCGATTAAATGGGATATTATTTGTTACTTTGTGACATGAACAGTCAGTTGAACGCATTTCAGTGGATTTTGTTTTAATGCGAGATTCGTAAAATAATCTGAGGTACAGTCCGGACTTTTTCATTGGTTTTAATATTTAATGCAAGAAAGACGAAGAAAAGGCACAGTAAAATAATATATTGAATGTTTGGCCCTGTTTATTGAATGTTATGGAGATCGCGAAGGAATGCCGATATATATGATATAATAGAACTTGATAATGAAAACAACATAAGATTCTCTAGATTACGCCTTTTCCCATGGTTGGGTCGTGTTCAGTGAATGGATGAATACGCAGAGAACGACTCGATGTATCTTTGTTAATAACATTATTTTTGTGTCAAGAAGAGAAAGAACAAGAAAAACTCAGTTACAAGACATAATAGAAGATCTGAAGAAAATGCAAGTTGCTGGTTGGCGGAAGTATAACTGACATGATGAAAGAATGGGGTCGAATCTGTGAGGAAGCGATGCTCAGTCCGCAAATGTTAAAGAAAAAGATAGAAGAGAATATTAAACTTTGATTTCGATGAAATCTACATATTGGGAATACAAATGCATTTGGGGCTCGTTAAGTAGTACTATTTTGTATAAAATTGTTGGCAACCTCGTGAAATGATTAGCCTTTTGACGGACATTCACTAACGGAAGAAAGTGTAAGCCCAACAACACTAACGCAAGATCACCATTTTTTCATGATATTTTGGACACATAACTAATGAAGAAATATATAACTCGAGTATATTATGTTATAACTGTGATTAGAGGTTTTGGCAGGTATGTAAAAATGTTGTAACTACCTTTATTTACTTTCTTTTTCCTTACGAAAACCGTACAAAGATTGTTCGTAGAGATTATTGGTAAATTACTTTTACTCTGAAAATCTTGTTGACAATGGGAGATTAAATACCGGTTACATGGAGTAACAAGAGGTAGTTGTGGTCTTTGGCTTCCCACTTATTACGTGACATAAAATATTTCTGATGCACTGATGGAATGGTTTCCCGGAAGCAAATAATAGTGTTCGCCATCGGATAATAAGTTTTATAACATTGTGGTCAGTTATTTTATAAGAAAGTGGAGTGAAACTTAGTACATAACATAGCACCTCAGATTTCTAGGAATGTGAATAACGATGGCATAGCAGTCGGGAAATTACTTCTAGCTCTAATAATTTATTATTGTTAAACAAGTTGTTTACTCTTATTAATGATACGATGTTGGGGCGATGTTTTTACGTTTCGATTGAAGAATGAGAAACCACATTTTGTTTCAAAACGATGATGAACTATGATTTTTTCTGACATATATGTGTGTAACAACCTGAGGGGCAGGAGCGATACACTACTCACAAGTGGCCGTACTGAGAAAGGCATACCGCCTGGACATTTAATTAGGATGTCTTTAGTGCACTCTACAATTACCCCATGAAACAGCCATTTCCCTACTTCCCACATCCTCAAAAGGCTATGGTTATATTGAAAGCGTTTATCTGAAGGTACAAACAATGAAATTGTAATGAACATGCGATGTAACAATTTATAATATTAACATAATGGGGAGGGGGGACCAAGAGACCAATAGAGGAAACAGTGGAGGTATAAGTGGAACCAGAGAAAACGGGTTGCAAAACAATGAACTGAAAACAAAAGAAGTTATGAAGAAAACTAATAAAGACAGGGAAAAGCAGAGTAGAAACAGTCCCGTGATATGGGATAAATAAATCAAATGATGAGATGGAGGAGTTATTAAATACAATTTTGTCAGCCTACAGAGCATACCTCGCAGTTAAAAGTTGACTGAAAACGGGAATGAAGCCGGAGGGTTGAGACAAGATTATACAAGACGTGTGCGCGGTATAGTTATGTACGATTGCGAGAATTATACTCAAAATGTCTTAAATACCCAAAAACTCATAAGCAAAATTAATATATTTGAACGGTGAAAACATAAAAGAAATCATTGGACCACCCAAATGAATGAGAAAGGAGAACCAGGTACGAGATGAGCAATGATGTAGCCCAATCGACATACAATCGATTTGAAAGACTTTAATTGGCAGGGGATGTCGTAATGCTGGATTTTATGACATCCCGAAAAAGACTAAGAAATGTAGTATTGGAAGCATCAGACTCATGGGGAGGTCACGACCTCGGTGGGAATTGATGATTAGAAAGATGCAATGACACTACTGCCCATAGGGAATTGGAAGATGGTAGGCAGGGAGAGGGAATTGGAAGATGGTAGAAGGGGACATGACCCGAACTCGGGCCGAGGAGTCGAAGTATTATATACCCATTTATAATATGAAAACGGGTAAAATGTAATAATTATATCGACCTTTAATACCGTATCGTATTTACAATTTATATTTTAAATGTAAGTAAACTAAAACATTCAACTGTAATAGTTCAGGGGGTTGGAGACTGGATCTTAAATCGCACCTAGTTTTTCACTCTTCGATCCCTCCATCCCATTGGTAAACAATGGAATTGAGACAAAGAGCCAGCGGAGAAGTGCACTGCGGATGAAATGAATCATTGAAATGCAAGTGGACTGCGTCACAAGCGCTCTCGTCGAGATTGCATTCAACACGATCGAGTGCAGAGAAAGGCTGAATGCTCCGGAGCACTGTTGCTTGATCTGCAAAGATCGAGCGGCGGCAGGCAGCGGGGGCGGGCAATCCGTACGCGAGCGGCGGCGCGGACCAGTCACGACAGCCAAGGCCGCGAAGGTGCCGCAGGCCAACATTTCATCCTTGCCTGGCNTTTTTTTTTTTTTTTGGGGGGGGGGGCGGTCACAGAGCACGCGCTGGCTCATGATGCCTCTTTCTCATGATATAGTTAAGTTTTAACAATTTCGTTCATCCTTTATCTTTCATTGAACTTATACTTTTTTTCATCTCAGAGATCATTTCTTCATTATTTTGTTATCCGGTAAAACAAGAAGTTAATAATTCGATTGTTTATTTTGACTCAGGGATACGTTTCTCTTATTAATCACCTGATCCTTCAATCATCTCAAATCATTTTAGCAAAAGTTTGACGTAGATTTTTCTCCGCAATAGGTAGTTTTTGCAAAGCGTACCTGCGAGCTATCGTACACGCTACTCACATGCAAGTTGCTTCCCGCATGCTCAGAAGTTAGTGATACTCTAACGCTCCTGGCGTAGTACGTTACAATGCCTCTGATAGCGTATGATGTTAGAGGTACGCTAGTGTGAGAGGTCATGGCGGATTTTGCTCTGGATTTGAGATAATGTTGATATCTAAGAGGGTATACGAGAGATTGTTGTTCTTTGTGTGCAGCTTTGTATATGAGCATGTGCTGATGTACTCACAGAACAGTTTACTTGAGGACGCTTGCATAGAAGTAGTTTGTTTGGGTTGATTTTTAATATAATTTGAGAGGAAGGTACGCTATGCAAAATGCATCGACTACACTAGATCTCTCCATATACGTTACGCGGTTAGCATAATCAACGTAACGTATACGCTAGGAAGCGTGGTATACGTAGGAAGAGTCGGAGACCACATTTCATCGTGATTAAGATTTCAAATGCGACAGCTATGAAATGTTTGCAGGTTTTTTCCATATAATGACAGTTTTTCTTGTTTATCGTCTCAATCTGTAACCACTTTTAAGTTTTCTGAGCTCTATAGCATGGAATACGGTCAGAAATGTAGTAGCAACGTGGAACAAGGGATAATGTAGGTCTACTCCACCGTATCTGTGTCAGATGATAGCGCAATGGGCTCTCGTCTGGTGTTCGCGCTTGTTGATTTCAGCTTGGCAACTTCAGTGTTTACAGACATTTCAAACATAACATAAATTTGTCGAGGAATTTGTCGAACGTATTCTTTGCGTATTCAGGTATGTATGAGCCTGTTGGCTCGTAGTCTGTGGGGCAGCTCGGGACCTCAATCAATATTTGGTCGGAAGTCTGGGTCCGATCCAGAATAAAGTTCTTGCTTCGGCTGCGCTTATTTTAAATGATTTTTATGATGATGGAGGTGTACAACGTCTCTACATCATCGCGTCGTGAACAATATTGAACTGTCTTCCTGAAAGACATAGGGATGGCATAGCGAAGATGTACAATGTCATTAAGTTCGTCCCCTTTCGTGATCTCAGGGCAAATAATGCATTCATCGGAATTTCGTTAAGGTCAATAACTTTCACTTCATCCCCGGTACTCTTTTATCCCGCTTCTCAAGCCGGGAAGTTTAGATAACTCCCAGTCTGACGGGAATCAGTTTTGATCTAAACATAGTTTTTCACCTGAAATGTAAATGCAAATGGCCACGGTTGAAGTATGTTCGTTATTCTGTCGGATCCTCCACAGGTAATCATCACCTAAGCTGTACGCAAATCGCTGGGAATATCACGTGTCTGCAAATCACCGTGTCCGCATTTTGTCGGTATCCCTGCTACAGCCCTTTCCGAACAATCTGTTAGTGAAGCCTGTGACCTTTTTTTTTAAAGGAAGTCAAGGGGGATAATTTTCTTTTACTTTTGCCTCAGCCATCTCCGTATCCTGTGGGATCTCTAACGGTGAATCGAAACAGCCATTTTACGACGCAACAACAGAATTACTGGGCGTTGATGGTGCCCTGTAGAACCGGTTTCACTAATCTAGGCTCTGATTCGTCTGTTAGGTTACATCGTGATTCAAGTTGCCCTCGGGATGCGACTCTGATATCACCCATGGGTCCACACTCAGATGACCTTTAGGTCTCCTACCGAATCCGTTGTGCATGCTATTCTCGGAGATCCAAAAGAAAATGTTTTATTCTTTTAGAGCATTATTGGAATTGTTTAATTTATAGATGACAATGATATAACCGTATTAATAACTAACCGATTACTTTTCGGGTCGATTTAAATGATCATCCAATTCGTTTCTAAGTCACTTTTTCGATTTTCTAAATTAAAAAAAAAATCCTTAATTTTCTATTGATATGAATATTGCAAATGGCAAATTCAATTCATTAAAATTTATGTTACGTAATTTTACCAAATCAATATGATGAGTGTCGGCAAAACGTTTGTCATAATACTATGTAAAGTTGAATGAAAAGTGGACAATAGCTGAAATAATTGTCTCTCAACAAGTATCCTTGTCAGACACACACACACTATCAAATGTATCAAGCTGGAATGACCTCAAGCTCAAGATGAATTGAGTTTTCATTTATGTCCGTCGGTTGAAATTAAATTCCATAAATATTTGGAAGGATATGAAAAATATTTATCCAAATTATATTCAATAGCACAAAATATAATCGTCTCATTGCAAAATGAGTGTCATCACATATGCCGGTTTCATAATTCGACTAGCGAGAGTTTTCGCTTCACGACCGAAATGTGGTCAAAATGATTATTTTTATACTATTAATTCATAATTTTTTTTCTGTTAAGTTTTGTTTTAATTGCTCGTGTTTGTGATAGCTCTATAGTAAATCTATTTCTAAGAAGCTCTGAAGTAAGATTATTAAATTTGTTTTACAATAAACTTTTTTATTTTTCCTAGACAAATAAAATCTATTAGAACCAAATTATTTAATTTATTTGTAACGATGAATCGAACGATTAAATTTTTGCTTGATTAATAATTTATTTTTATTGGTATAAAAGTTGCCATCTCTTTAATATTTTTTCTCGCCTGACCGAGTGTTTTGTTTATTATAATTGATATTATTATCCAATATCTTACCTGCTTTTCTTAAGTTAGTATTAAAGTACTGAAAGCACATATCTCTACGCTTATTTTTAAAGCTTAAATCTAGATTATATACTTAATAACAACTTTTCTTTAAACAAATTCTCCTTTTTAGTTTTTTTAATATCTACTTTTCTCTTAAGGAATGTTTTAAATGAATTATTATTAAGTATGTTGTTGAGCTATTGAAAGCATGTCATGTGAACGATTGAAACAGTTACGAAGCCAAAATTAGAAAAAGTTTTACGTTTAATTTGTAGTTCAATTAAGCGCAATTTAATTGTTCGAAAATATTATTATTAGAATTGTCTAAAATTTGCGTTTTTGACTCATTCGTAATTATATTTCCACTGCAGGGAATATCGATAACATACTTTCCATTTTGAGTTTTATCCTGACTCATTCCTCGTGCAGATCCAATGCCACGTTCTTGAAATAAGAGCAGTTTCACAGTTGATAGGTAAATAGGAATGGATTAACCAACTGGAGATGGAATGTACTAAAGTACTTACTCGACTAGTTCTTTCTCAATCGTGTAAAGTATGCAGTCGTGTTAAATGCCCTACAGTTAGCGCCAATTGAGAAAGACATGTCCACATTCGTAAATGAAGGCCGCTCTGACGCTGCTGCTCTGGTAAGTCTCCGGTGCCAGGTCCTATCATCGCAATGCTTCTCCCACGTTCAGGGATGTCCATTCTTTGTTTTTTTCATTCCCAGTGTCCTGCCATCTTTATTCTCGCAACCTCAATCTTCCTAAGGGTTTTATCAACTCACTTACGTTACACTTTTCTATATAATGGCCACCCCGATAAAGCAATTAATAAGCTCGCTTACTATCTCTAGGGACAGCGGTTCGTAACCAAGTTATTTCTGGTAGAATTTGTCGGAATGGACAAAACAGGTCTTCGGTTCGCTTTTCTTTTACTCGGGGTACTTCTGTTTCCCCGATCATTCGTGAATATTCAACTTTCATCCCTACATTCACCCCTTCTCGCTCGCTTTCCTGAACACACTGGAGGCGGGCGATCCACTGTGAAGGTGGTGCGAACTTCGGTTCATCCAAGTGGAGTTTATCGCGATCGACAAAGCTAGTCTGTGGCAGTTTTCGTCGAAGTATTATCGTATTCCTTGCCACGCATCATTACCCTTACAGCAATCCACCCTTACACTCATTCTTAGGTACTTCAGTTTCATGGAACTCCGAGACATGTGCGTGAGAGGGAAAATCGGTACCTCAGTCGCTGTTTCCCCTCAGTCAAATAAGAGACAAATATGTGTACTAAATTCCTCATTGCCCGATAACGGTAGGTGACACAGAAAGAGATTTGTATGCGGAGTTGAAGGGAAAATTAGAACTTTGTTTCCGTAAACTTGACGTCAGATATCTGTTCTTATTATAAGTCCTAAGTCTAAAGATTTGTACGATATTTATAATTTTTCAATGTTGATCATGTACAAGATATATTTTGTTTCCGGCACCTACTTCGAAACTTTCCTTCTAAAACTACGCTCAGATGATCGCGTACCACCTTCGTCCCATTCCCGTTGGGCACTCCTACCTCCCGCATTCCGAAGCAAAAAACCCTCTCCGGGGACGTGACTTTGGCCCAGGGTCGTTTGGCGAGAGGCGTTTCACTGCGGAGCTCCCGATGATGCGCTTGGGCAAGAGCGACGCCTCTCCGTCCGCGAACGCGTCGTTCGTTGCGCCACTCTACACTTCGCACCGCGGCGGCATCGCGGCGCCGTCGGTGGGTCAAAATGTGGATCTGAAGGCCGGACTCTCAAGGAGTGTGCTCTGCTCCTCCTGAGTACTTCTTTCTTGCGGGGGCGGCGTGGAGTGGAGCGAAGCGGAGCGGAGCGCCCATCCCGCACTCGCTCTTGCTGGCTACAAAGAGGAGGAGGAGAAGTCTTCATGAGATCGTGCATGAAGACTCTCAAGGGCGCAGGATGATTCCGCCGGGATTCGGGAGCGGAGGTCGACCGCAGAGGGCTCTTCGGCGGATTTCACGGGTCGAATCGTGCTTGGCAGTTGTTGTTGCGTCACTACCGTGCGGAGTGCGAACAGAAAAACTGGGTTTTGATGAGTAGTTTGCTTGTGGTTAAACAAATTGCTTGATTTTTATTTATTTGTTTATTTTATCCGAGTCAGTCTAAATATTTCTTTCTAAAACGATAATTAATTTGTTTGTTAAGAGGGCATCAAGTACTTCAGTCATCTGACTTCATTCGCGGAAGATTTTCTCTCTATCATATTAGTTCGTACAATTGTCGCCCACAATACTGCGTGAACCCTACCCTCCGCTGGAAGATAAAGAAACCTCCATTGCAATTCCCAATAATAAAAATTATTTCATTCTTATGTAGAAATGAAATATGAAATTTGCATGTTTGAACATAATTCTCGTGCGACAAAAATTGCCACGAAACACATTATAACGTTAGGAAAGGGAGGATTTACATATTGATTGCGTTAGAAAAAAAAAGTATTTTTTACCTTTGCATGAAATGTTCTGTATGCAATGGCGATTTAAAACATTATAAATTTAGCAGAAATGACATCATTGATTTAAATCTTCTCTAGAATGTTCAGATTGAGGAAAATTAATATGTTTTAAATCTAAGGGAAATGTTTATGCGTAATACTGTTGGATACATTTAAACTAATACCTTCATTGAAGAAAGAATTGTTGTTTCTTTTCATTCTTATGCAGAATGGATTCATTTCCCCTCCGTTGCTAACACGGTTTTTGTAACCTCTAGTAATGATAGAGGTACTATGCAGTAGGACACTGCCTTGTGAGTGTCTTAAGTATTGTAAGTCTCTATACTCGTTAGGAAACATAATTAAAAATTTCTAAAATAAAAAGTTGCTAAACATTCTACAAGCGCTTGTATGGAACCCGCTAGACCGTTCATGAACGTACGCATGCACCTTGAGGTTCTGTCATTCTATCAATTGCGTGGATCATTTCCGTCGTCAAAATAATTTCGTTAACATGGAACAACGCCGATGAAATAAAACAAAAAATTCGTGATTAATTCGATAGGTTCCAACTTACCCAATTGTGAATATGTAAGTAACTTTATTGTAGAAATAATCAGGAAAAGAAATAAAAAACATTTTAGTATGGTTTTCTATTTATATTTGAGTTCCGTCACGGAAAAGTACATTTGATGTGGTTGGTGACATTTGTTTAGTACCGAATTGCTATCATTGTGCGCGTATCAAGTTTTCCTTTGAACTCTTTCTTCGGAATTGATATGATGGTACCTTGCTTTCTTCCCGGGAGTAAAGCAGCTTTTTATCCATTACATGATACGCAGGTTTAATTATTTTTTGGTAGTAAATTAGGAAATAAACAGCTGTGGAAACGTTCCCTATGAAGACGGGAATGAGAGACGTGAAAGTCGTATGATGTATAACGTGAGTTACTCTAGAGAGAGAAAACAAAATTTCCTTCTCTTTTGAACTTACATTCAAATTAATGTATGATTTACTGAGATTAGTTATTGTACACAAGCGTTAGTAGACAGTAGAGCACCTATAATTGATTTAATTCAAATTAAAAAGAATGAAACATAACTCACGGTTTACCGTTTTAAATTAATGAATTGTAAATTGAAAAGAGTTGCGAAATAAGTTATTACAGTCTGTCAACAACGTGAATAAATTCAACACTTTGCATTCAAAAAGGTTGTTCTATTGGAGCAAAAGTGTGGGATGATTAAAGTTTAAAAGAGTGTAATAAACTGCAGCCACCACAGATTTACAGCATCTAGTGCACGAACTTGTTCTGAACTGCACTTCGCGTACTATCTCTTGTTTTGTGTAACCTAACTCGCTCTCCTTGGAGCTGTGCAAGTCGAGCAACCTCTTGGAGAGACTAGAAAAGGAGAAAATAAATTTATTTCTTGTGTACCGAAATGGAAAACTGTTTGCTTTATATCTATGATGTTTCACAGCAATTAATCAAAATTATATCACTGAGAAATTAACAGCCCATGTACATTCTACTGATTATGAATAAGAACACTCTTTCCTGTACCTTCCAATTCATTTAATGTAGCACCCCTGTTTTTGCAGTCGGTGAGTAATATTTTAGATGCAATTTGTACTACTGACGTGGAAAGAGAGGAATTTGTTGCCTAGAAACGAGAATGTATTCAATTTAATTTGTTGAAATAATCTTGCTGAATTCAAATACGGGCATTACTCATGGAATGTAATTATATTTATTGTTACAGAAGAGCTTGTCACTCGATGAAAATAATAGATCTTGCGATAAAGATTTCTGACATCAATTTGAGAGTGTTTTACAGATGTGGTATCGTTATTGAAGCGATCGTATATCCCGTTTTGCGAACAAGGTTTTCGGGGGAAAATTCATATGGATACAAAGAAGAAACATGATGACCATTTTACAAGTGTTAAAGAAGTTGAACTCGGAGAAAAAAAATTATCTCGCATTTTTTAAAAATTTTCTTTCTGTTAAATTCAAACTTCGTTTTGTCAAGTTCTAAGAAATGATTGAGATATTTATAATTTATATACAATAAGTTTCAAGATACAAAAATATAACTAAATTCAAGGCTGTTTTGAAAACGAGACACTTTTTTTTGTCTTTTCGTATTAATCGTCTATTAAAAATAAGCTTCAATATTTTACTGACTTTTGGGACCTTTTGTGTTATATACCACTAGTCTGCCCTGAGAGCAAACTTGAAGATTAACAGTGAGAAGTAAAATTTATCCCTTCATTGTCAGTAAATTGAGCTGATGAGGTAAAGTAACTTGATAGAATGTCGGGAATTACCCATCAAATAATGAGAGACCTAGAGCCGATCCTTGAGGGACACCAGCGAAGGTATTTTCGAGAGCAGAACTTCTGGAAGACGGGTGGAAAACAAGGTTGTCGAGAGTTTGTTGGAAATGATTATAAAAGTACGAAGGAAAAGATATACTTGGTGTGAATAGGAGGTGCGGGTGCCACACTGTATCAAAAGTTTTTGCCACGTCAAGAAAAATTAAAGCTGTGCTGCAACTCGTATAAATTTCTTGAATTTTATATTTTGTAATGAAGAGTACAATTGAATCGATTAATGCAGAAACACTACAAGCCATATTTTGTAATGAAGAGTACAATTGAATCGATTAATGCAGAAACAATATAAGCCTTTTGTAATTTTTGTGAAATTAGAAAAGTACAGTTTATAGGTTTCCTTTTTTCTGCTTAATTTCTTGGTAGTTTTATTTACAACTTATTTCAATTAACTTTCATGAGTGATATAAATATATAAGACGGAGATACAATGCACTAGAGGACAACATTTATTAAGAGGAGTTGCGAATGGTGCACTGAATGCTTTGATGATCATATCTCGATGTCAAAGATCTTAATATTCGAAAACTGTGATAGAATATTCATACATCACGATAAAAATCTTTATTAATAGTAGAGCGTTTCTACCAGTAAGAAATGCCCCTATCGTGCCGAAAAAAGTAGATCTCATATTCTCCTACAAGTCACGACGTTGTCTTGTTACAATACGGTCTTCAAATTGACGAAAACTTGACAAAGCGTTACGACTCAATTTAGGGAGAAAATTGTGGCTTCCTAGTGTAGTACACGTTGCAAATAAGACCTTGAGTTGACGAGCGCCTGCTAGCAGCTGGACAGCAATGACAGCGGTATGCAACGGTGCGACGAGGGCGGGAGGCGGCTGCGTCCTTGGCAAGGCTGCCCGTTCACCGCCAGCGGCGAGGCAGCGGACGCAGCGAGGCTGGCGGCGACGTCAGACTTGGAGAGAGTGGGTTCGATTACCGCAGTGCGACGTTGAAAGTAATAGTAGAGTTCGATAGTGACAGTGACGGTTTACGGCGGTGTTAGCTGTGGCATAGAAGTATCTCGCTACCCATTACCGACGGCGGTCACTACTAAGTTGGTGTGCTTCAAGGTTCCCTTCTTGGCCCTGCCGTGAGCGCCACAACCCGCTTCAGTCCATACGGGATCACAATGCTTCCTGAATGTACTGAATCATTGTGTGTTTTCGGGTAGGAATGCTGGCTTTCCCTTTCTCACGGCATTGTGACCTTCTGCAATGTGATTGCTCGTGTACTTAATAACTATTGCTCAATATGTAATTAAAGTTAGTGTTACTGTTTTACCAACGCATTTACAAGGTTATTCTGACACCTATTACTCTTGTATTTTAGATGGTATCTGACCTGCGAAAGATTGTTTTCATCACAGCAGTATTTCAACGTACCTCTTCCAGCACTTCTTATTACCATTCTTTTCGTAAATCGTAACATATTTCAGAAAAACATAAAATTTACTGTTAAATATTTTTATATTTTTCTCCGTTTAAATTTTGAAAGAAAATAATGTGGGTGATCCTATTTCGCATGCTGCATATTCTATCTTCTCCCAAGGATTCATGGTATCATGTTCTCAAACTTTTACGGAGAGAAAAAGTATCATCATTTATCATTAAAACAACCAGAGGAAACAAGCAAAATGAAATGTCTGGGCAAGATAAATGGGTCATCTGGAAAATTCATTCTAAGGTGGTCATACTAGAGGTGTTTTCCTAAATTATGAGTCACATTTTTTTGTGGAAAAATATGCTGTCTAGACCAACGACTTCTGAAAGAAATCCCGCAGAACCGAATGATATCCCGCAAAACCGTTGTGTTGGGAATCGGTTATCTAGATTGCACTAGAAATGGAAAATGGTTTCGTTTTCAAATTTACACATTTTTTATATTTTAACAGAATTGTATGTGTCAAAAAACAATAGGTTAATTATAAGGATGTCAACAACTTTGTTGTCTTTTTGTAACTGCGACCCCAAAGTTTATTCAGAAATACTCATTTCTCATACGATTGTAAGGTTAGGGGGTCTGCGTAATTAGCTACATAAACGCTGTATTACATCTGCGGGTTTTCCAAAAACGAAGTGGATGCGATGGAATGTATTTATGACGTGGTGATGCGTAGAGCTGTCGAAATGAGAGTACTCAAGAAAACCTAACGTCGATCCACTTTGTCCATCACAAGAAAAATTTATTTGAACCCTCCAGAAGTGGTAGGCGAACCCACCAATCCTTATATCATGGGTCGTCCCAGCATCTCTCTGTGTTATTCCCTGTCTTATAAAAACCTTTTCTCCTCAACTCGTCTCCTGTGTTGTAAATATTTTTAACTTACATCGTCCCTTTCCTCCAGTATTATTACGTTTCTTCTTCTAGTATTATTGGTGATTTACAAATTTATTTGAAGTGTATGTATTTTTTGTTTTTTCTCTTGAAAACAAATATATACTCCAATACAACAAGATTCATCATTTAGATATAGAGTAGAAATCATTATGAGGAAAGTTTGTAACATTTTTCTGATTGGGAAAAGATTAATATTACTGCGATCAATGACAACACCATTTGAACTCAACCACAAGAAATTGAAGGTTCCAAATAGTACGACTGGCATGGATAGCAGTACCAGTGTGATAAACTACCGTTTTTGAAGGTGTCGAGGGACGTGGAGTGTTGAAATGCTCGTATATCGTTAAAGAAGGTTGTATTTTCTGATGGTTTTGAACTTGGCAATGGTCCTAGGCAGAGTGGTTTCTGCCCTGGAAGCTTGTGTTGACACAATCAGATATTGAACTCTTGTGCATGGCCATTAAGTTTGATCATTTGATAGCTAATTAGAACAATTGATAATGAGATATTATTGATCCTTGGGACCACATGAACGACCTAATAAATTCCAGATGATGAAAAGCTGTTGTATTACTGTTCGATAAGCTGTCAAACAATAAGCTTCATCAATATATACTGTATGACTTAACATTTGAAGTATCATATCTGGAGAAAAAAATGGAAAATGTTAAAATTTACGAACGTATTGATGTGTTTCGGAATATGTTAAAATATACAAGAAAATTATTATAATCTACTAAATATAAAAAAGATTTAAAAGGAAATAAGCTATTTACTTTTACCAGTTTGAAATTTAAAAAATGTTGATGAGAATCAAGATATCCCGTTTAAAATAAAGAAATAAATATAACCCATTTTTATTCGTCGGGCAACATTTTGTCAAACCCCATTCCCTGCCGACCCGAGCAATCGAAAGTGTATAGAAAATGCCCCGAGAACTAAGATTAATTGCACAGCGCTGGGGTAGATTGTAATAAAACGATTAAATACATAAAAAACTATTTTAAAGATACGCATTTGCTTAAAAACACGAATTAAAAAATTGAAACTTGCAAGTGAAATAGTCAACATTTAAAAACTATTAAATGTATAGAAAATCCGTTTTCAAGATACAACTCGAANTTGATGTGTTTCAAATTTGTATTTTCCACGATTATTCTCAGTAGCAATTGTGAATATTTTTCGTTTCGATTTTAGATTTTCATTCTTTCTTGTTTTTGTAATTATACTACATTTTATGAGCGTTTCGCATTGTATTGATATCATCATTGAGAATAATAATAATAATAATAATAATAATAATAAAAATAATAATAATAAATTGTCAAAAAACAGCAAAAAATGCGTATTACCACGCGGAGGACAATAAACACAGTTGCTCTGATTTTACCTCCTTTGGAAACAATTTCAAGCTTAAACTAATTTTTTGTACCTCTAATTGATACAAGATTATCGATGTATCAAAAAAAAGATCCTTTTCATATCATGGGCCAGTAAAAATACTTTTTTGTGATGGAACAAATTCGGAGAAAGCTGGATATCATTTTAATACCTTCATTTGGTCCCAATTACTTGGAATCTGAGTTTGCATAACTTTTGGCAGCCAAAAATAAACGAAAATTTTGCACTTTTTCCAGTTTTTTGTTTATATCTCAGAAACAAAGCATCGCACATTTACTCTTACTCAGATTAGAGCATAAAGTTCTGCGCCAAATGGATACCTCAAACATTAAATTTGGTTCAGTGGTTTACTTGCAATGGCCGATCAAAAACACAATTTTTTTCTAATTTGGCGGGAAAAGTTGCAATAATCATTTTAAACCTCTCAAACTTCGCAATGACTGCTCCAATAAAAAACTTTCATTATAAAAGTTGTACGGTATCAAATACTAAATTCAAGAAACGTCAAATTTCCCAAATTTGCTCAATTTTAGAGGCGAATTTTAGATTCAATTTAGAGGCGAAAACGGAGTTTTGTGACATTTTCGCTTTGCCACGTCTTTCTAAGCTCTCGATGTGTATTGTTCCCAAATTACTTTAAATTTCGTTCTGAATAGCATAGACTCTCAAATTGAGGTGGTGGGAACTCAGATTCCATGTAATTGGGACCAAATGAAGGTATTAAAATGATTTCCAGCTTTGTCCGAATTTATTCCATCCCCCCCCCCCCCCACACACACACACACCTTTTATCTAATTTTACTACCTATCATTCTATTTACAAATATAAATGAGTTCAAACAATTAACTGCCAAAAAAGCAATTGAACTGTGAATGACAATGTGGAGGACAATAAACTATCCGTAAGAGAGCTTGGGACATCCCATCGATTCGGATCAAGGTCTCTAAGGTAGAAGTGGATTGAAAAAATTCAGCATAAATATGAAAAAAACAATAGACAAATAATAGCTGCATGTTATATAATCAAGAGAATGCCAACAAATTTGTCTTAAATGAAAGACAAAAACGTTAATTCACAAGTAAGTACAAATATCAAAATATAGATTATTCAGAATGTACTGTTTAAAAAATCGTAAGTATTAAGATAACTGTAAATTCAAGATACATTATTATACCGCCGCCCCTAGGCAAGAGCCTACAGACCCCATATTTAAAATATACCTCTAATCCAAGGAAATCGGAGAAAACCCCGGGCCAGGATGAGGTTACAGAATTAATGTACACGACCGTGCCAAGGTAGAGTGCAGATAAAAACTATACTTATATGAATAATAAGACACAATACGAGCATGCAGTAAACTAGTTTTGAAATTTAATCATTCATTTTAATTAAGTACTACAGCAATGGTGTGATAAAGTACTAGATGAATTGAAGTATTTAAAATTTTAAAGTATAATTAAAAAAATAAACATTTGATGGGAAACAGAAACACATAATTTGGATTAAAATCAATTAATTCTTTTACATTGCTGAAGCAATGGTGCACTAGGTAGCTTTGAAGAGATTCAATTTAATAATATATCTTACATCTTTAAAGAAGGAATAATATAGAACGATTCCTTAAAGATATGGCCCTTTTTGGCGAAGAGTGGTTGATGAGTATTATGTGAACATGGGTGGCACTTAGGTAATTCTTATGGCACAAGGGTGGCACTTAAGTTATTCTGTCTTAACAAACACAACCGTTTCATATACATAAATGCAGGGAAGTGTTAAGATATTTAATTCCTTTAATACCGTTTTTAGGGTGAGATTTGCTAATTATCCGAACAATTCTCTTCTGAATTCTGAAAGTTTGGGTGCTCTGACCGGAATTGCCCCAGAAAATAATGCCGTAACGTAAATAGGAGTAAACGTTTGCGAAATACACGCAAAGAGAAATATGTGGACTAACAATATTAACTAAGATTGGGAAAACGTAACACAAATTACTTACTATTTAAATGATCAATGTGACAATTCCATTTGAGGTAGTCTTGAATAAAGAGGTCTAAGAATTTTTCGTATCAATTTTTTTTTTTCAAAAATTCGATATTCCCAGCCTGAAATTGAGGGAGTGAAGTCCAGCGACACAAAAATAGCGTTTGTATCCCGAGTATTAGTCGTGAAACGGATATGGGAAGTTGATGAAGGGATATTGCGATGCGACTTGGATGTTGCGCTGCTTGGATGGGGGTGATGTGGTGCAGCGGTGCGTCGGGGCGTGGCGTGTGTGAGGGAGGACGAGGGTGGGGGCAGGAGGTGACCACGGCGGGCAGCGCGGCGCTCAACGCGTCTGTCTACGTCGCCTACAATCCTCCCAACAGCAGCCTTGACATTTGAGAGCGCCTGCTGGTGGGTGGTGGAGGGGGGAGACTGCAGGCGACAGACTGGCTTCTCCGTCGCATCTTGGGCTTCCTCGCACCCTATACTGTTATGCACGGTTTTCTTTGAAATTAATCATACGAAAGAGAGTTGAGGAGATGTCGCGCACTTAACCAACCCAATATTGCTCACTATAATACACCGAGGTCCAAATAGGATATTACAGTTATGTGAGTGGTTGAATGTTAATATTTGAAATTCGGTAGATCCTTTATTATATGAATTTAGCAGAGAACCTATCGTTGTCTAGTCGCTTCTCTTAAAAAAGCATGGTATTATGTAATTTATCGCACGCTCAGAACAAATAACCGATTCTGCTTTCCTGCGAAAATTGAATGCCGCAAATAAACGAAGGCAAATTATGTTATTTCGCATATTTCATGTTTACGTCTTCTTTCGTTGCTTTTGAATATTCGATGCCTATACGTGTTTCATGAAGGTAAGCGTAATCCGATAAGTCAGTGTAAACTTGACTGTCGTATACAATACACCAGTACTGATCTATAACGGACACAACACTAGTCTTAATCTCTAAAGGACACATCAACTGAGGAAATTTTGTACCCATCATATCTACTGGACAATAAAAAAGGTTTAATTTTTCCTGCCCTTGGGTTCCTCCAATATTTATCACTGCAGTTATAACCAGTCTGAAAAAAGTTCTTCAAAATTGAAAACCAGGTACAACTTTCAGATAGTTATAGATTTACAAAGTATATTACAAATGCAGCATTTGTCGAGTAGTTGTAAGTTTTCAAGCACAAGACTATTGAATTTTCCATGTCACATGGTGATTAGTTTCTGCAGTTAAAATACTACGAGCGAAAACAAAACGAATGAATGAAGGTGATTTTGTTTTCGCTCCAAGAAAATGTACAATTTCGGACAAGTGCTTTTTATGTTACAAACCACTCAATTGTTAATGAATTAAATTATCAATCATTATATTATTGAACAATGAAATAAAAATATCATTTCACGTTCCATAGACAATACTTTACATCATAATTGAAAAATTTATTACACGAAACTCATTTTTCCAAAACATTATTCAGAGACAACGTGAATTCTTCATCTTTGTTTGCCTTATGATTCCTTACATAATTACTCGACTAATGAAGAGTACTAGTTAGCGAAAGCAGTTCTGGTGCTGAATAGATGTAATCGCAATGAGAATAAACGTTCAGGCAACACGAGACCACCTGCGGCGGTGTGACATTTTATCGAGTGGCGGGCGTTTCGCGGAGCTAGCTCGATATGCCTGTTGTCGAGTGGGTGGTGAACTCGGATGCAGAACTCACACAAGTATCGCGACAGCTAATGTGTCGAAGTACTTGTTTCATGAAGGCTACGAGTTACGAGAGTCCACGAGACAAAAACTAGTTTATGAACTAGCCGTAACAAGTTATCCAGAGTTAGACTGAACTCTGTTAGTGTTGCTGAGAATTTTCTGCAAACTTTCAAGGCAACTACGTAAGGTAGATTTACGAGTGATTAAGGTTTAATTAAAGATGATCGTAGTACAAAAGTGACGCAACTATTTTGACACTTCCAAGCAACAAACGAAACTTAAAGACTCATTAGATCTCATTCTTATATCTAGCATGATATTATACTGCTGAACCATGCGTTGGTATCGAATCAAAAAAGAGAGGAATAGACAATAAGTCTCAAATGTTCTGTTCGTCAAGTCTTCAAAGAACCTTTGTAGTTGCAAATTTTGATTGAAACATATTTCTGCAGTACAATGAAAAGATGTGAATGGCATTTTCAACGTTACATTTCATTTCTTTTCACTCTCAGATGTGATAATCTACTCCATGGTTCTAATGGACCTAAGTGTTTTGTATGCATACACAATAGCCGATTCGCGGATGCAAATTGTTTCACGTACTGCTTTCAATCTGCACGCATTTGTATAGTCACGTACGTAGTTTGAGGAAAATATATACGTTTAGCGAAGAATGAAAAAACCTGTAGAGATGCGAAAGAATTTAAGGAGATATCTCTATTGATAATACACATGTGTCTGTGTACCATCTATTGAACCATCTGTTAATTTGTCTAAGGAAGAAAAATTAACATAAGGAATTATCCCGAAATGATTAACGCAACTTTCCCCTCTGAGGATTTGATGTGCTTTAGTACCTATAAAGATAGACCTGTAGAGACGCTTATTTATTCATCACAAGCATAACTATATAATAATAATTCGCTGGTACAAACGATGAGTTGATGGAAGCTAATGTAATGATTTGCAAACTCCATAAAAGGTACGTAATCTCAAGTAATTGCTTTTTTGGTATCTATGTTATTTATTTACTCTCATTAATATGTTAACTATTCAATGAAAATATTTCGTTTATTATACTTTTGTGAGGACGTGTGAACTTTTTCAATGATGAATTGTTAGATCAGTGTACCTGAAAATTTAATCACAGTTCTTTTTATTCCTCCGTGTTCAAATATAGATTCATAATGTGCCGTTATGAAAGAGTAAGAAAGAGATAAATAATAAATATATTCCTAGTGGCATGAGTGTTGAAATTCCTATAGGTTATTATATTCTGAAAAGAAAGTAATCAGCGGTGAACAAATACTCCTTGCGAAAGTCCCATATGTCGTCTACTGACATTTAAACCGCGTCGCCGAGGTAAGGGTCCTCGCAGTCATTCTAATCAGCAACTGGTGGAAGCACCAAGTTTCCATCACAAGTGTGCAACTACTGCATTTCCCTGCTTTGAAAGGAAGAATTTCACATCATGCAACAGTGCTTCGGAGGTTTGCCCGCTGCATGCCCAACATTTCTTCTTTACACTGCATTCCACACCAAACGCATCCGCCCTCACGCAAGCACGCAATCACATCTGTAACTAATACGAACAAGAAATACTTTTTGATACAAACCAGTCAATTATCTCGACTTTTTAATGAAAATAAATATATTTACTACAGGTATCAACAAAGTTTTTTAAATTCATTGATCAATGAATTGCAAGTGTAAACCTTGCCTACAATTGACACCGATTTTTTATTGGATTCGAATTTGTTATAATTTTATTTCTAACTTCCAAAACTCTTATTTTTGTACATGCAATTCATTTTTAGAAATGTAACTTCTCTCAAATAGATATTAATAACCTTTTTGATAATTATTTGTAATCTCCATGACTGACGAAATTACGAAAAATATGTGATTCTCTCGAATAGCTATTGTATAACCACATATAATATTGTAGCAGTCTCTTTGTAAATTGAAGATGGAGAGTAAATATTAAATAATTTAAAAACTTTACTATGATCTTAACACTTTGGATTGATATCATTCAGCTTCTCTTAGCCCATGGGCCATTTTCGGTACGCTTTCGATTGATTGGGGTGGCACGGTACTAAGGTTGTCAAATTGTTGCCCGAAGAATAAAATTAAGTCATATTTTGTCATCTACCAATGTAAATTATTTCAAGCTGGAAAAGTTTAATAGAATATTTATTTTAAAAAAGTATTTTTAATATTTAGTATACAATAAAATGTTTTCATATTGCGTTGTATAACGGGGTAATTCCGAACACAATATTTTATTTTCTCACACCGGACATGTCCTATCAAATATTAATTTTTACAGCGAAGATTTACGACACAAAAGTGTGTCCCCAAACGTTTGATGAAGAATTTGTTGAAAAACGTACAATAACTTGTGAACCGCGACAATTTAATTTTTACCAATTATGAAACAATAAAGAAAAAAAAATATTTACACCAATTAATGGGAACATGAACTTACGCAGAACACGAATACAAATCTCACAATATTTTAGGGATGTAATCTTATTTTTCATTTTTTGAATTCTGTAGATAAATCATCAGTTTTGAGAAACAGTAATTGATTGTTCAAGAACAGAAATGCCAAAAACCACATGCTTGAAGATGATCCTATTACTTGGAACGAATTAACATTAGGATGATTTTCTTTCATATAAGGTATTCAGAGAAAATATCTGAAAAACAATGTTTGTTTTCTTTTTCAGCATTCACTGAAGTGAGTCCTTTTTTTAAATAACGGTTAGGGAGAACCTATGTGTTGAACATGTGCATTATTGTTACGCGTTTGATAGTTAATTCATTTGTATGGATCGATTTTCGTCGAAGAATTTAGTTTATAACACCATTAAAAATTATATAACAAAACAAAAAGAAGAGTATCAAAATTTGACAAAGTGCTCCAAACCTTCTTCGACGATAAGAAATTCTTATTAATACAATTTTTATTGCAATAAAATATTGTCTCTATGATAAACGTATTGAAGAAAATATAATCCAAAATATAATTCAAACTGGTAATAGTGTTTTTTATATCTACCCCTGTATTACGTGTCTCAAACTTAATCCTATAAGTGGGACAGAAACACTGTTCTGATGTAAAAAGCTGACATGTTTTGAAAAAAATACGATCATATACATTTCCATTCACAAAGAAATAAATTACGCGAATAAAACAAAATGACTGCTACAATGTATTGCAGACAATTTATTCTTCACCACTTCTTTATTGCGCAGTTCAGCGACACTTGTCAAAGATTTGAAACTCTAAAATATTTAAACAATACAGACATTATTAAAACATTTACATGAAAACAACGTTAGGTCTCATGTGTGAGACGTCATCATATGACTGAAACATTTCGAGGTGTAATATGGTGAATGACTACTGACAGGGCGTTACTACTTGCAACATTAATAGTAGTAGACGTATATCTTACTAATTCAAAATGACTGCTATGAGGTAAGTGATCGAACACAGCAATACGAACACAACGTTCCAAATTGACGAATTACCCAATGCGACTATGAAGCGATGGCTGAGTCCTGAGTTCTCGCCCTGAACGAAGCTGATGGTCTTCCGCAACTGCTCCAGGCGCTCTCTGGCGACTAGGGTGGCGGTCTTTTCAAAGTTCTGGTGACGATCTTTTCAAAGCTCAGGTTTAGAAGTTGTGCTCAGTTGGCTCCATTGCCGAGATGCACGAGGGAGAGTGAGTTCGCACTCACTTCATCGAACTTTTTTTATTGCAGTATTTGTAAATGGGAAATGTAGCGTGCCATTGAAGCTTATCTACATAGGTGTGGGAGATTAATGTTGTTCCAGTAATCGTGGGAGAAGTCATCGATAGTCTGCGCATGCGCGGATGCTCAAAAGTCTTCTCTCAGCCTGCGTTCAGCTTATCGTTCAACATAACCTCACAAAATTTACTTGTTGAGTTAATTTCCATAGTCACATCGTCTGTAGTGGTTTTAATTCTTTTTGCTCCACAATGCGACTCTTCGTTGGATGCAACTTGTCAATTGCTCAAAATCCATCGCATTATTACATACAATCTCGAAACCGCAACAACAATGGCGACCCTAGTTTCGATACAAGCGAAGAAATCGTACCAAAGGGTTCTCGTTGTTTTATCATTTGTCGCAGAATCGATATAAATACCATTTGTCATCACGTGTGAAGGTTAGCGTCCTGTTACACTTCTCTTTCTTCTTATCGCTGATCGTCGCTCCAACATAATCGAAACTTTTAGGGGTTCTCCGTCGTACGTCTCCGTGTAACTATAAAGCTCGCGTTTGCGGTCTCAGTTGGCATGCGCTGTGCCCGCCGCAACGGTCCAGGCCTCGGTGTAATTAAAGGCGTGACGCAACACGTCGCGTGCATCTCGCATCGCCACCAACGCCAAGGAGCATCAGCGCCGTTAGACTCCGTTAGACGCTCACGTGGAAGCAGATTCATTAACGCTCACTGCCAAACGACCGGGATTCGCTTATTTTTTCATCTTGGGGCTCGAAGCGGATGTCGCCGGCGAGGAAGGTCATACTTACTCAACGAAACGGTCGTGATACGTAGACGTGTATACATATAGGGCTCAGCGGTAGATTAACAAAATTTGTAACGAATCACATAAAGAGAAATATCATTTTTTATTTAACTGAAATCACCTTGATAGTTGGCCAAGTATGTTGATTAAATTATCAATCACCTGTTCATTTTGTTGAACTTTTTTGATGATCACTTAGTCCGCATAATTCTCTGAATGTCCTTTCTTCCATCATTGATCAATATCATGTTTTCAGGCATTTTAAGGTATTGAACAAACACTGTTTCGAAAATTCTTTCTTAAGATGTACGAGTAGAAAGAATCTCTTACATCGTGCAGGGCCTTAATGTTCATCAGAGCCCTTTGCCTGTGGCGTTCAAAAGATTCACTTCACTGACCTCTGTGACGGCACGTCATGCCATAGACATAAATTTAAGTACACTCAGCGGTCTTTTGTACCGGTTGTCCGAAGGGGAAAGCGAAGTTTGGTGTCTCTGTTTCTCTCGTACTTCGACTTGGGTGGAAGCGCTCGATTCTCCTCTCTGACTGCTGACTGCTGCACACAAGTCACTGCATATATTTCCTCCTTCCTCCCTCAATGCGGGTGTGTGATAGAGAGGGCGACACCTCATAGTATTTTCTGTCTCATACTATCCTGGACAACTTACAGCAGAGACTGCAGAGTCTATTTATATTTACGTCTATGGTCGTGATTGTTTCTTTATTCTTTTTGTTAAACGTCACCCGTGACAATTTTATACACGTTATATCCTTAATATTAGTACCGAATACTTTTTTGGTGAATTAATTTTCTTCTAATAGACCTCTATATTTTATATATTATGTTTTTACACAATATTAGCCATAAACAAAAAATACATAGTTCGTTTTCTAAAAGAAGGCGTAAGTTATATTTTCGATATTAATTTTATTTACAACTTTAGTTCTTCTGTGGTAGGTGTACATTTTTAAATCAAATTGCAGTCTTATCATTTTTTCCATGCTAAGGAAATCTATTCAAATATTCTTAGTTTTAAGGGTGATTTTTATAAGGATGTTAATCATATATGTTCATTTTTATTTGCTGAAAATTACGAAATCGCGAAACGTTTTGGATTTACGGTCCTTTAAAAATCGATGTAATCATCTTTCTGTTTGGTTTTTGTTTATAGAAATTATTAGCAAAATATTTATTAATTACTTCATTACTTCACCTATCCTTAATATCCTCTTTCCTTCATAATATTTAAGGTACTATGTCCGTGACTGAAGTCATATTGCCAACTTCTCACGAAACTTGAAAATATTGAACAAAAGAAGTTATAATTAATTAAATATTAATTCTACGGATTTTTACTATTGGACGAGAGCAATTATTTTGTGGTTTTAAAACTTGTTAATAAACTTAGATTGTCGTTTGACTTTCTTTCACAAAGGTTAAATTATCTTCAGTCACGTGATGCCAGGGGAGCACCGACGGGGGTAGGGGCTAAGGGTGCTAAAACCCTCCCCACTGAAATATATATTTAAGATTTATTCTGTAAAACGAAAAAATAAAAATAAAAGTACCAAATCGAAACTACATAGAACATAATTTTATGATCAAAATTGATTTATAGACATATATGAAGGTTATGTAAATTCTACGACTTCGAGTAAATTATTAACTTCAGAAATTTTTGACGAACCCAGGTTCCAGCCACAAATTCCTCGCTCTACCAGGGTCTCTGTAGATCTCGCAACGTAAACAGAAAGATCAGCTTATATGTTAATATCAATACATATAATCGATAGCACTTACCTTTTACTCTAACTCATTGTAAAGATGTTCAAGAAATGACTTCAGTGAACGTTTTAGGATGATCCGTAGCCAACGCAAAGAAAACACGACTGTTGGAGCACGCGAGGTGGCTGGGCGAAGGTTGTTTCGAAGGACTGTACATACACGATAAATTAAAGGATCGGTAAAAAAACACTGTTCTAGTATGCCCCAGACATTCAAGAAAACGGAGGTGCCAACTTTGTTTCGATTCGAAAGTTGGTAAAAGAGATTTTCGGTCGCCTAGATGGGCAAAATTACACACTGTGCCACGTGTGGAACGGAATATCTTTCCACACGTATGGAAAGGGTTCGCAGAAAGACAGCAGTGGCAAGCATACTTCTGAATTCGCCGAGTGCGAAGTGTTCTTTTCGTGCAGTAAAGATTACTAACAATAGAATTAACTATGAAACGGCTATTAACCGATTATTTTAGAAAAAATAAAATATTTAATAGTGTTGATGTGAGTGAAACGCTTGGAACAATCACGTTTGGAACCAGGAAGTATGATTACTGATGAAAACGCGCCGAGAAAAAATGTGATCCACCAAATACCGGACAATTGGTGAGTTCCAATATAATTTAATCAACCTCCAAGTCTGTTGCCTAGAGTGTTGTATTAGAGTCTCTAGTCTAGAAACTAATGGTAATTATTCTTCAGTAATTTTCTAGTTTTTATCAAAATTTTACAAAATTACCATATAAAAAGATTTAATTAGATCAATTAATTGAAGTATTGATGAATATGATGGATTTTTTTCCATTCTGATCTCGCTTCCAAACTCGTTTCCGATTCCTGAGAGCTATATTATTTCTGAATAAAGGTCAATAACGAACTGTCAAATATGGCGAGTGAATAAACTTTTGGTCACCGCTTGATTACGAATTGGTAGGAGGAAGCCATAACGAACACACGGTTGAAAATTATTTATGCCTAGCGTTGCTATATAACAACAATTGATGTGTAATATTCATTCGAGGATATAAGGTTTTTAAGAATGTATTTTGTTCCTTTGTGACGACTGATAGTCACATAGTCTACAGTCCGATTAGAAAGATGTGATTTACTTAAAAATCGATCATAGAATCTTCTCATATTTATTATATTTTCTATAAGTTGCTATTTTTCTAGAAAGAGCGTTTTCTTACCAAGAACCATCCATCTATACTAATATATAAATCGTAACGCGAAAGTGGGTCTGTCTGTTTGCTACTTAATCACGACTAAACCACAAAACCGATCGTCATGAAATTTGGCAAGGAGATGATTTAGATGTCCAGGATGAACATAGGCTAACTTTAATTTTTTTAATGTGTGATAGAAAGATAGAAATGGTTTTCGACGATAAATGTTGATAAAATCGAAAAGAGAGTTATAACTACTTACGCTGCTTGGTTAAAGATAGGTGACAATTATGAATGGCCTCAAAGAGTTCTACAAAAAAGTCTGCGACAGCATATGTCTGCCTACAAAAGATAACTTAAATTATCGACAAAACGTTATTAAAAATAGAATTATTAAGATACTCCAATTTAAGAGAGTAATTTAAGAAGGAAAAAAAACAAACATCAAATTTAATGGGGTATTTGTTTTGTGCATTTAACAAAGATAAAAAAACGTATGTAAATCGTAAAATTTCGACAGATAGTTTAGATTTTACAAGACTTTTAACGAAATGGTGCAACCGCGTCATGAAACGAAAATTCGACCGGCGCGGCTTCCGCGAGATGGTGTAGTATAAACAGTCAAGTTTTGTATTAAATTTGTACCATAATGAATATGAAAAATCGGATGGTGTATATGATTTGAAAAACCATTAAGTAAAAGTATTTTGATCTTACAATAAAGATAGATTTTATTTTTTCATGAGTAAAAGAAGATGAGTCTAAGAAAACTCACGGGAAAAAACGCCGGGTAATCAGCTAGTTCCTATATATATATTTAAATTGTCTAAATCTTTGATGTTCTACATCTCTACATCAACTGGTCTTTTCGATCGCGTGTTTTTTCAGGACTTTAGGTTTTTAACCCATTATTTTCATTTATATCCTATCGAACCTATGTTCACATTCCCCATGCTCCCCCCACCCCATAAATAAATCCTGTGTAAAATGGCAGTTTTTAGTGAATTATTCTTGTAAATGCTCTGTAAGGTATGAAAATCGTAACGTCATTGCGTTCCCATATACATTTGCTATTATTTAGTAGGTAACAACCGGTACTTTTGCCAGGATATCAAAAAAACCGAAGCCCGCGAATGTTTCTCCGTATTAGCCCGTAGTCATTTAAAGTCAATAATTCAAAATTTTGCTCTGTATGGGTATGAAAATTCATCGCCACTGGATAGGGAATGGTTCATTTTTGGGGGTTCTTAAACCTAGTCTCTTTGAGGGACAAAATACCATAATTAACCAGATTCATTAAGTAACTGCAACTCACACTCAAGTCCGGGGGAATTGTTCATTCACAACTGGTTACTTCATAGAACGGGATACATCTAATAATAACATGCTCCTTACTTTTATTGGGGTAGTGACACTGCAGGTAACGTAGTAACAGGTACGGTAGCAGGTAGATTCACGGGAACTGTATGAAAGGAACTCTTCAATTCCCGAGTTAAAAATTGAGTTGAAGGTAAAAAATAAATTTACTGGACGAGAGAGGGATGTGAACGTTTGAAGGTGAACGACGATATATGTGTATGGATGTATAGAAACGGATAATAGTGGCATGAAAGGAGTTTACTGAGTTAATTGAACTAGTGATTTAATTACAACATGTAGTTAAATTTTATTTGACATATAATTCAATTGCTAATCATGTTATTCCAATTTGTTTTAATAGATTGACAAGTGTGGAGATTAATTTTCAACTCGAATGGGAAATAATATTGTGAATATCCTTGTATTCCTTATGTTGTTACTTCATATTCGATTAAATTTGAAGCATTAACGTGTCTCAAAAAATCTCAATTTCTTAAATATTTAATATTTACTATTCGTGTATTAAAATTGTACTCCGTTTATCTCTCAATCTGAGCCCGAGATTGTTTATTTATTTATTCGGATCAATGTGATTAACATTTCGCTAGCCAATACCATGCCAGCAAAATGTACATCAACGTAATATATTTCCGTTGTTTTATTTCAACGTAACCCCTAATACTTTATTTTCAATATTTTAGAACACTATTCTGCGATTCTTCATAAATTTTGGGATAACTAACGAAAGTTAGTATACTGCTAGAAGCGGAAACACTACACAAAACAACAAAGAAAAATATTATTTTAAAATTTATTTATCTAATATAAGCTATCAAATTCAATGTCTTTTAAGAAAAATGATAAAAATAATAATGTATTGAAAAAGGAATGTAATAAAAATGTAAAAATATTGAAAAAGTTATTACAAAAGCTAAATTAAAGCATGAAAGAAATGTAATTGAAAATAGTTATGATAACTGTAGAAAACTATGGAATAGTATACATGATAAAATGGGTAAAAATAAGTAATGAGTCTAAAGTAATGAGATAACACTATAGTAGATAATGGAAATATGATATTAGTTGAACCAACTGACAAAGTAAACTTCTCTAATTCTTATTTTTGTAAGATAAGTGTAAATATAAGTCAAATCAAAATTTTAACGAACAAAAACCTACAGCTACCAAGCATGAATAATAAGTCTTTATTTATAAAAAAATACTAATAGACATAAAACTGAGAAAGTAATTCAGAACGTGCGGAACAAACATGGTCTTGTAGACAAAATTAACTCCAATACTTTAAAGACAATATCACGTTATATATCACAAACTTTGGAGTATATAATCAAAAAGCGTATAAATGAATCGATGTGGCCCGATGCATTTTAAAATGGCTGAGGTTATACTAATACACAAATTGGTAAAAAAACAATTAGTAACTAACTATAGGCCCATTTCTCTAGTTTCTGACCTGGAAAACAATAGCAGAAAATCAATTTAATTTCATAAGAGGCCGGGGAACAAAAAATGCATTACATAAAATTACAATAAATATATATGATATATTATATAAAGAGATAGACTTTCGATACTGTTGGTCAAAACAATGGAGAGGTCTGGCGCTTTATCCAATCAAAAGTTATTTTGAAAACATTTGGCAAAAAGTTAGAATTGACAAATATCATAGTTCTTATACTGTAGAAAATACTGGTCGGTATTAGGCCCGTTATTTTTCATTTACATGTTAACGATTTACTTACCTCAAAAATTAAAATTCAATTTTATCATTAGCACAGCAGCAATTTTATCATTATTACAGCAAAAATAGCTGAAAGTGAATCATGGAAAGATGTCAAAATAAAATTCAATAAGAATCTTGAAGATGTAACTGAATTGTTGGCACTATATAAATTGTCTTTAAATATTGACAAAACAGTTTTAATTACATTATGCATTTATAGAGACAGTGTTCCTAAAAATTTTGAAATATTAATAAGTGAAAAAGAAATTGAGAGTCGAACATGCGCAGTACTTTGGATTACATTTTGATTACAACGTATCTTTGATTACAATTTTGGTTGAAACATATCGTCTTCATTACAAAAACAAAATGTTTGATTTCTGTCTTCTACAAACTAGCCAAATTCATGCGAATGGAAAATTTAAAAACAGTATACTATCCTTTTTTCATAGCATTATTAGTTATGGAATAATAGCATGGGATGGTGCACATTATACTCTTGCAAACATTCAACATAGATTGTTGAAAATTATAAATAAAAATAAATTTTTCTAAGTTCCGCTAAGTATAAGACAACTATTTGCTTATAAATCCTTACTTTATAACTATAGTACTGTATTACAGCTATGAAAATTCAAAAGGTAGAGCAAGGAAAAAAAACAGATACCAAAAATATAAAAATCTGTGAGCACAAAAAATAATAAATCAATGCACTCAAACTTTTCAGTCTATTACCAAATGATCTAAAAATTTAGAGAGCACAAAAAGATACGAAAAATAATTTAAAAAATGGGTTATACAAAATGCCTGAAACTACAAATAAGAGTGCTCATAATATAATTTTCTGAAAATTGTCTCTTTTTAATTTTCTGAAAATTATCTATTTTTTATTTTTTATTTAATACAGAAAGAAAGCATATTACCATCTTCGGGAAGCCAAAATTGACATCTTTAACTTTGGAGAACTTAATTTGTGGTCGTCATGACGAAGATAAAGAGATTAGGTTTAATGAATACTAATCGCAGAAATTTATTATAAATTTGTTTTACGAATATATGTTTCTATTTTAGTATTTGTCTGAGAGACGCGTTGTTTCCGTGAGTATGTAACAGGTACTCCGCCTAGAAAATAGAAAGTTCTGGGTAAATTTTAACTGTCTTTTGTCGGAATACGTCATGGTTGTTTCCTTCGTAACAAACCATAGAGCCTGTATCCTTTTGTAGGAAATTAAAGTCGGAAGATTTGAATTTTCTTTATTTAGACCATCATTAAAATGTTGGTTCATTATTGGAGGCCAATGAATGTATAACGGAAAGAGGAAACTTTAGCAAACAGTTTTACATTATTTGGGTCCAATCAAAATGTCGCCAATCCAACCATACCTGTATTTTCTGGAGAGATATTGATATCTGTTCCTTCAACTTATATATGTCCTTGCCCAAACAAGCAAGATCTCTTTACGTTTTTAATTTTTACAAGAAAAAATTATTTAAAATCAACAATGTCCTTATTCTAAAATTGAATAAAAGGCTGAGTGTTTTGAGATTTTATTATTCCTTATTCTTCGAAAGAAATAAAAAAATTGCAAACATTCTGGACGTAAAGAAAAGTGTAAAGTTGTGTACCAATACTCTATTTTATATTGACCTCCTTGTTCATACAGTCTATTTAGTGGATGAATTTTTACTTCTTTATACCATTACTTCAATGTCTTTTCTACATTTTACAGAAACTTCCAAGAAAAATCGTTTTATTTCAAGCCGTCTCATTTCTTCCGAAACAAGAGATACCTGACTTCGAAGTCATATTACACTCTCTACTCAAAGGTAAGTACTTTGTTCTGTAGTCCCTCGTTAAGCATTTAATAATTTTTATTCAATAGACGACTGTTTTATTTATATTCATTTTCACGTTTTGAATGTTTCACCACATGATGCATTACAATACGAAGCTGTGAATGAATGATGCCTTATTTATACCGTATGGAATTCTCTAACTTTGTACAGCGAAAAGGAGGACATTACGGGCTACATTACAACCTCTTCGGCACTGTGCGGTTACTATATTTGTGTATAATTATCTCTTCATATACGGCTATTTTTATAAACGTGAATATAATATTTATTACAACTTTCGATATAATATTTCACTTCGCGTAAAAAGTGACGTTGTATGTTGCGTTTCTTCTCTCAAGTTGTTGTGAAAGTATAGGCTATCACGAAAAACGTGTATCATGAGTGAAGATAACGTACGGTCCCTTTGATACTAATATTTTCTATTATCCATGATATAAGGAGGCTATTCTATTATCCGTCTTAAGGAGGCTCCAGACATTCGTCATTCGGCGTATCCCGAATAACGAACATCGCTCGCCAATGCTCGCCACTGCTCGGCTTCCATTGATGTGTCCAATAGACTGCTCGCTGCGGGTAGGGCGAGCACCGGTTTCTGTGGCGCGGCAAAGAGCAGACAAGCCTGCAACCCCTCCAACCCCTCTAACCCCCCTAACCCCCCTAACCCATACAGCCCATCCAGCTCATGCAACCCATCCAGCCCATCCAACCCGTCCAACCCATCCAACCCGTCCAACCCATCCAGCCCGTCCAACCCATCCAGCCTGTCCAACCCATCCAACCCATCCGCTATTCGGAGAGCGGTCGTTCGCGATTCGCCGAAAGAGGAGTGTCTGGAGCCGCCTGGAGATTGTATGTTCTATAGATTGTCAGAGTTCTTAAACCATATACTGTGATCTCTCTACCAATGAATATGTGTAAACTTAGTTGTGATACACACTGTCACCTCACCTACCTGCTGATCTTGTGAACCGCTATTACTGGCGGACACTACACATGTAGATCATCACCAGGAATGTGAATGGAGTTCGACATTTTCTCCAACGTAACAAAATTTTTCATTATTTTCCGCGCTCTTGTGTATTTACCGTACTTTATTTACGGAACATTGTACAACTCTTTCATTGGTTTGTCTCGTACATAGGCAGTAGAGGACACATTTTTTGTGGGGCTTTAGGGTTCGTCAACGTCAAGGTCATTAGAGCCCTTAGTAGAGGACACAACCATTAAAAAGAAGATACTTAGTGTTTACAATAATTTGCAACATACTTATTTTCTCATTACAAAAACTAATAAAACATCGTTATTGGAAATGAGACCGTTATATCACTTTATCATGCCAAGACACATGTATTCTGCGAATTTCATCTACTTCGTTAGAGCTTGAAAAAATTCCACAAATTTTCTTTTTTTTACAATTCTCTTAATATAATAGAATTTACTAATATTTACAATACATCCGAACTATTTCGAATAGTTCGAATGTGTTGTAACGTTTCTAACTCCTCCTTTGAATTCAACTAGGTTTTTCTGATCAGAAGTCGATTCGCAGACACGCCGATTTATTGGTCTGGGTATGTATTTTCTGCGATTGTTCGTTGATATTGAAATGACGTTTTATACACTTTTTTTAATGCCTACGGAAACTGAACATCGAACTGGACACGATCACACATGTTGAAGAAAATGCTTGAAATACATTTTATCCGCGAACAAAACGTGGGGGAAAATAATAGAAGTGAAAGTTGATGTCACAACCAAACGATTCGTCGAAATTTCGTCCAAAACCTTTTCCGAAAGCGGCGCAGTCATCTTCAGTGGTTCTGCATTTACGCTATGAGATGACAGGTAAGGAAACTTCTGCGTGTCTTACATATTTCGTAGAATACTAGCGATTGTTTTAATAGCATCATTTCCTCCGTATAATATTATGTTATACAACACTTTGGGTTCAATTCCGTTTGAATGCAACATTACTAGGTAATTTATTTGTGCTGAAGTAGGTGAAAAAACAACTGACCCAGAAAAACTAATGTTTACGTTGAGAATATAATACCCTTGTTCTACTTTTCTAATAATCATTATTGATGTCCCAGTTATTGGTGCACCGGATACCATGCGTTGTTTGAAGGATTTAATGGTTTACACTTTTACTTTCTCTTGAGAAGAAAAATAGTTTTCACGAGTGTTCATCATTTTCAGACATATTAAAGTAATATTGCACAATTAAAACATCGATCACACACTACTTTTTATGATGAAAGAGGATATTATTTGTTTAGTTAAGTAAGTCTATTAAGACAAATTGAGGGTGAATACGTTGGGGAATTTATGAGTACTTATTATAGGGAAGACATGAAAAAATATTATTTCCGTCGAGGTAAAGTTTCTATTGATGGGATTTCAGGATTTTGCACAAGGCGTGAAATATCCTGAGTGGTCATTGTTTCGTTGTATACCAAGGTTAAGCTACTTATTATAGTGTTTATTTGTTCATTTTATGCGTGACAGTATGACTGAAATGGTGTATCGCAATGCCATTCATTCGTGCGATCGCAGTCATTTCTTACTGAGTTATTCTCTTCAGAAACATCTGTGTATTTCATTGATATACATTGTGTTAAGTCAACGTGGACAAAGCGGCGCAGTGCAAAATATTCTCCGCTTTGAAGTTTGTATTGGAACAATGTGAGATTTATGTGATCGACAGACTGTGATTGATGGATGGGTTGGCGTCTGCTTGCAATCCGTCGCAGTCTCCTGCATCACACGCATACATCCACTCCAACGTGATCACCAAGCATTTTCTCCGTCTGACAGTCCCCACGTCGGTGGACTTGACGCGTGCGACAGACGCACTGTGGCCGTCCCCGTCGTCGCTCGTTCAACGCTGCTAAAGGCGATCAGATATTGAAATGGCGCGCACGTACGTGGAGGTTTAATTTAAGGAAACGCGCCCAGTACGCGGCACCGGGAGAGCAGTCGTCGCACCGGTTTCGTATGTATAAATCGCAAAGAACGAACGATCCAACAGTCGCGGATCGGCCCTCGCGCGCGCCGCGTTCCTTATTCGGTCACTTGCAAGGACGTTCGGTTGGACTTGCGCAACTACTTTTACTCCCTCACGCGATCGTACGGGCACGCGGTTGCACCGACTGCTCGGCGCACGCAGATCGACCGTCAACGCCTCTGACGGCGCTGCATCCCACGCCGCGCAGTCGTCAATTGTTGTCCACAGAAACATATCTTTCCCGAAGAGACTAAACATACTCCAAAAAATTCGACGTACACTTTTTAAAAATACCTTTAGCTCAGAGAGAGAGGCTTGGTAGATAAGTTTAATAATTTAAAATGTTTATGCAATAATTCACAACGAAACATCAGGGATACGTCGGGAAACCATACTGATAAGAATCTTTAAAATTATGCGATGGGCGAAATACGATACCTGACTTGTCTAGTCTGAGTTCCATGATAAATTCCGGTACCCTTACTCAGCTGTCTTAAAAAGACATTTATTTTCACTCTTAAAATAAGGTATATTGACCTACAAGTGGAAACGTTCAGTTGCATATTAAATATTTATAATAGAAAGTGTACGGAAAAAGGTTGTCATATACCATCATACCTACGAATCTTTTTTAATCAGTTTCTGAAAAAATGTCTCGTCTCTTATGTCAACTCCTCGCAGAATTTACAAAAGAATCCATTTACTATAAAACTACCCCTTTACCCCTTGAAACCTCAAAGGGAACGGAGAATCTTATACGGTTTAATATCCATGCATTTATTATGATTCCATGAAATTTTCTTCGTTAAAATAATCTGCGGGTCCATTTCATACTCAAACAAACGATTTCCTTTCTATTTGCTCGAGAGCACAAAGGAAACCGCTGCTTCACTCGGCGCCTCAACACGCCTTGCAAGCTGTATGCACAAGCGGAAACTTCAACGAGATGTATTTCTGAGAATTTTAGCGACGTTCATGTAGCAAGTATGTAGTTAGCTAGTTGTGTTTTACTATGAATGTCAGTCTCTAACGTGTTTCACTGTCAGTTTATGTATGACGGACGTAATGACAAAAAGTAATAATAATAATAATAATAATAATAATAATAATAATAATAATAATAATAATACCTTGTCTCCGGATTTCCTATATAAACGTAATGGATGAATTTATCACATTGATGATATTTATATTAGATATGTGAAAGAACAAATAAATTTCAATTAATGGAAATCCTGCTAATGTTGTAAATTTTGGAAAAGAAAATTATCCAAAACCAAGGATGACTCTGCTAGTACGTGTTGCTGTAGAAAATAGCGCAGAGGAAACAACACAGGACGGCGTAAAATAGAGGAGTAACTCGAAGATTTGATTGTTATGTATAACATCAAAATGTACAAAATGAATAATGTACGTCAATTTCCATTTTTTGAATTTTAATCCATTGCTTAGACATTTGATAGACTGTTTGTTTTTGACGACGGCTACTCAAAGCTATAAAGATGTCAATATGCATGTAACTCATCAAAACTTGTAATGGTTAGGATATTGTGTACTTTCTTTTGATGAGGAAAAAAATGTACACGTTTTACATGTCATCGCGTAAGTACAAAAATTAAAAAAATACCATCTCATTTTCATAGCTCTTAACAGTAAAAAATAATCCAATTCTTTTTTAATGTTTTATATGTTTTTTAAGAATTTGTTCGAAGACGAAGGATTTCAAATACTAAGAAAATAATATTCCTTCAGTCGTCTCTCACCATTATTAGTGTTTAGCAGAAAATCAACCCTAGCCCTTCTTGGACTCGAAATTATATTATTACATTATTTTATTGCGAGGTTGGCAATAAATTTTGTAAATGTTAATTGGACAAAATTCTACAATGGATCATTTTTTATTTTTTTCAAAATGGATTTATTCGCTCTCTTTTTATTAAAAATGAAGACTATAGCCCTTTCTTTCTCGCAACTTGAGTGTTTTTATAATGAATCAATATTGTTTGACTTGTTAAACTAATAATGTAGATTAGCATATGAATAGGTCTGAATTTTTTATAGGATCTACTGAAACCTTACTTTAATTTAAAGGCAGTCAGTGTGGTTTTCACGTAAATTAGTTTGCAACAGACAATTTCTTGCACGGCTTAGTAAAGGTGGCTCCACTTCGCTATTCGGCGAACTCCCAACAACTGCTCGCCGAATAGCGACTAGTGTGGATGAGTTTCTCGCTATTCGTCGCATCACGAACATCGGTGCTCGCGTTTTCCCGCAGCGTGTCAGTCTTTTGAGACACATCAAAGGAAGCCGAGCATAGGCGAATATTCGCGAGTGACCTGTTCGTGGTACTGTCCACGTATTCGTGCTTTTACGAATACCAAGGATCGCGAGTATACGAGTAATAGCTTTCAAATTATTTCGAGTAAGTAATCGCTGAAAAAACTAATTATTCGTAATTTTTCTCTTTATTGTACAAAGTAATAAGTTTTTAGAAATGATAAAATAGAGAAATTTGAAGTAATAAAGTAGTGATGGAGAAAATTCAATTATTATCTCCGTGTTCATACGCAGTTTCCAACTGCTTTTTAACTATTAAGTTTATGAGAGATTTAAACAGCAAACATTTTTATTCGCTTTATTTTACTTTTATTAAGCGTCCTAAAGTTTCACAATATTGAACCTGTATTGACGATATTTGCATTATCTATTTTTGTAGTAGTATTAGCATATATTTCCTGTACACGAAATGTTCAGGAAATAAAAAAAGTGAAAATAAAAAATACTGTGATAATAAATAATAAAAATATAACACTTAAATGTAATGAAATTTAGTTTAATAAATAAATAGAGTGGGATGTTTTGGAGACACAAATTAAGATAGTTATATAATATTGATTCTTTTTGAGTGGATAAAAACTATAATAATTATAAGGATCTTAAATTCGAGATTACCGATTACCATAGCTAAATCCATATGTAATAAAAAATAACTTCATTGATTGAATTAAGATTAGATAAGACTCATTTACTTTACTTAACAACATTTCACAAGACACAACTATATACGAAGCAGAATGTGTGATTACTTCAGATTCTAATCATTAACACGAATGTTCGTCGTTCCCAGAGCGAGCACGTGCTCGGCAAATTGCTCAAGTCGGGATCAGTGTGCTCGCCAATAGGCGAATACACGGGAAATATACTTAAGTTATCGAGTGTTTGGACACCAGAAGAAAAAAAACAAAGACGGCGGACTCGAGTGGTGTTTCAGGGCAACCACCAATATTTTAGAACAAAATCCCCGACACTCGTTAAGACTTGGACTGCCTCAGATTGTCGTCTGATATTAAAATTATCGTTTGGTAACACTTACTCATACCTTACTATACTCATACCAACGCAATAGAAACAACAAAGAAATAATCATGAAATGAATTTCGTTGAAAGTAGATTAAAGAATTAAGATTTCTTGGATAATTTACGCAATGTATTTTATTAATAGAAATATTAATTTTGTATTACTCTACAAAGAATAAAAATGAATGTTTTAAGAACAGGCTCTCCTAGAGGTATTTTGTCAAGTTTGATGGTAGTGAATACAACGTACAAGATGAAAATATCTCTTAGTCGAGTAATATACGAATTAGGGGGAATCAGTTGTGTAGGTTGGCAGTTCTCCCGAATTTGGTAACTTTTCATACTGCAGCTAGACTATACCCCGAGCAAGTCGCTGTTGCTAGGAATTCGCTGTTCGGTTGCTCGGAGTTCGCCGAATAGCGAATGTGTGGAATCGCCTTAAGTGTGAGTATCAGTTAAACGAGTAACTTAATTTCACTAATACCGAGAATTTTCTGAAAGCAGAATATATTACTTTTTTATTTTGGTCTCAGGGCGACCCTTGGTTTTCGAATGACCCGTGTTCACGATTCGAGTTGCGTAGAGAAACGTCAAAATCACAGTTTTTGTAGAACCTACGTTGAAAACAAGTCAGTATTGATAAGTATAAACACTTTCAACAAGCATCAAATTGTACTTAGGGAAAAAATACACAACATATTGGTATATTATATATGGGTCTTCTGACTCACTATATTTAAAGGTTAACTCTGATATCTATTATTTTTTGACGACGACACGTAATTATATTTCTTGTATCTTATTATATATGCATTGTAATATTATGTTTTAATGACAACGTAGCAACTGAATGTCTTATTATTAAGTAAATCTAACGAAACAAATGAAATAAATTTAGTTATCGCCCAAAACTGAAGTCCAAAAACTTTCATTGACCTGTTCGTGCATATGTACAATTATTTCGTTTTGAAGATCACTTTCAGTATAACAGAAGAGTGTATTTTTGGGAACAATACACCTTGAATGAATGAATTTCCTCGTACTTTCAGAATGACCCATACGTTGGAAGAATATATCTATCGCAAGAAAATTCACCCTAGTCGGATCATACTTTTCTTCTTGCAAGTTCACATATTTGGCCACTCATTTTTGTTTCAAGTAGCGGGCTGTATATTTTCTGGGTTTTGCACAATCTATATGAATAATTTAAAATCACAGTGACTGAAGAATGTAATGAAGTTTTTCAAATATGCTCTTTTCGTTGGATGGGCAAGGCGATAAGTCATTTACGTAAGGTAAGAGCTTCTTAACCTTCGTGGTTGTGAACTCGAAGTATAAAAATTAAACAAATCTCTTCAAATCATTGCGGGGAATACTACAGCAAATGTAATTATATTTAAAAATCCGTCCGGGCTAGTGTCACATACTGTTAGTTTCTGATGGGACTAGTTCGCCAGTGAGCAATTGCAAGTAGTATAAATACGGCATGTTCAGTATTATTTCTAATTAAGGGTGGTGTTATTAACAACGGAGATTTTTTATTCATGAGACGAAGGTGTACTACTGAGTTCAGGGTAGATTAAGAGAGGCTTTGCCCCTTCCGCGCGACTCGTTTACTCTAAACTCCGTTAGGAAGATTACGTCCGACTGTAAACGACTTTTATGACGTTGGAAGAGTACATGAAAATGGAAAGGCTCCGGAGCGTATGTATGCAAGGCAGGTCGGTGGGACATCTCCGTGGTGGTGCGAAATAGTCGCCCCGAAGGCAGGGCGGGTCCTGGTAGGCAGCAAGCATTGGGCGCGTCTCTGTTGCGGCGTCGGAGGCGTCTGTGGCGTCCGCCCTGCCCTGTGGCCTTCAACTTGAAAAAAAAGCGAGCGGATAACCTTGGAAGCCACTCGGCAGCTTGTTGTCCCTCCACCCTCCTCCTCCTCGTACATCTAGCGGGCCGTCAGCACGACCGGTCGGTCGGACGGTCGCATTGCCATCCGACTGCTGGCGCTGCGTTGGTCGCCCGCCCCGCCCTCGGGCCGATACGACCTGCAGCTCTGGAAACCCTCCATGCCCCGCCACGCCACTACTTTGGCCCGGTCGACACAGCATCAGCAGCGGCTTCAGCAGGTATCACCGTGCGTACTGGAGTGGACGGAGTGGACTTGTACCTTGGCCAACGCCTATTGTGTTCAACCTTTCCCAAATGGGTTTTCCAACTCGGTTACAAGACTAGTATGATAAACACAAGAATCGAGGACTGAATTGATTTCAAGAGCTTGTTCTTGCGGTTGGTCAAAAATAGATCCTTAATTGTTCGTTGTTGAATTTTTTCATTTGCTTCGCAGAAAGGAGTGACTTTTCACGACTTACCATACACGTTTTAATGAATAAATGGATTCCTGCAAACATCAGCGAGAGTACCAAACAGCAACAAGAAACAAAGTCAACGTTAAAACTCCACCTCCATCACAATATTTTAAAACTGACACAAATTAATTTATAGTTTAAAATGAAACTGAAATATCGGATAGGGGATGTACAGTGACTTCATGATGAACAAAGAGACTTTTTCACAAATTTAATTAACATCACAGAAAATCAGAACGAAATATTGAAATAAACTCTATAATGTAATTCTAGGTCCACAACGGGGGCTAATTTTTGGATAGTAAGTATTTTGATTTTATATATTCTCAGTGTGTTAATGAATGTTAATAGCTAATCCATTTTGTTGAATGTTTTATATCCTGATTTCTGTGAAAATTCATGAGATACTTTTACTTAACAATGTGCTAATAAAAACTTAAACTACTAATTCCGATAATATCTTAAGCGTTTAGCTTGTATTTGGGCATAGAATTGAGATTGTTCAATAATTCCGCTTACTGTTAAAACACTTAAAAAATAAATGAAGCAAACCATGAAAAAACAGCTCAGGAATAAGTTATTCAAGTTAATAATTTATTATATGTACCCAACTCAAGGACCAGTTATCTCGTCTAATACATATTCACATTAAACACATTATATTAGATGTTTTTAATATCCTGCTCTCAGATGATGCACAAGATAGATGTGACCGTTGGAAATGGCACGAGTTAGAGAAGACGCAGGTAAATTATTGCTCGTCTGAAGCTTCTGTAGGAACACAACGTTTACTTTATAAAGGTATTATCAGTCCAGTCTTCGAGGTTTATTCTGTCAATGAGCTGTAAAATCAACTTAAACGTATGCAATCCAAGTAGCGAGTAAATTGAAAAAATATTTCAAATTACTGAGTGATAAAAATATTTGTTCCGACTAGATTACTTATCGTGTGCAGTTGGTTACTTTGAATTCAGTTTTGTCTAAAACAGCCCAACAAATTTTTCGATGACCATATCCTAGGTAATGCGTGTATTATTTCATGACCAGAGCCGCATGAATTAATGACGAAGTGAACGTTGCTAATTCATGATCTGCCTTGAAAAGTGTGTTTATTCATCTGTAATTGTGTATGCCCCATGTCTACATGGTCATTTTTTAAAATAATTACAGCACATTATTTTTCCTTATACTTTCAAACGATCGTTCTGCTTTGTGCATTTACACAATATAGAATCTATACCTTCACTTAGTTCTCCTGATAGCTTCGTTATATGAGAATGCTATACGTCAATATGTTAATGTATCTGGTAGCTACAGTCAACCTTCACTTAGACGTGTACTGAAACATTAATATGGTCAATAACACTAAATCTAAGGGTGTAGGAACAACTAGATGGTATAAAGATTTCAAGATTCAATTTCATCCCGTTCGGTTTGAGAAGAAGACAGGTTTGAATGCCGTAAATTCTAGACCACATCCGTTAGAAGACAAATTTTCCGACGTAAAGACTTCATCAGTAGTTTATTGCAATACTTTGAAAATATTCAGTTTTTTTTATTCCGACCAATGTCTTTCCCATACAACACTTACACATGGCTTGAACAATCTCAAAAACTTCTAAATATTAGTAAACTTTTTTCGTAATCGATGGTAACATGCATTTAACTCACTTATAAAAGTTTTTACCAGGTTACTGGTTTAACCAACTAACTGGTCACATCCCGTTACGTGGCCCACCTTTTCCAGTCCATCCTATAAACTAACAATTTACATTTATGAGCATAGTTGGACATAAAAGGGCTAATCTGTTTATTAACGAAGTAACACTTTGTTTAACTTTTTAACTTTTATGTTAATTTGTACAACCATTAGCGCTATTATTACCTTCCGTTACATTTATCTTTTGTTGACTTAAGTTCGTTAATTCTTTTAAGAATTGTTCACATTATAGGTCTAATCTCGCATCGTCTGAAACGATATATTTCTCAAGGTCATCGGGGGTGCCCGTCGTTTCCCGAGAAATATCGGGAAAGCTCGGATATCGTATGCTTTTAGATTAATGAAATGTCTAGGACTCAGTACTATAGTACGGTCTGAGATTCCTACGCTATACATCGTACGACTAGCTTGAAATTGGAAATCAGCAGTCCCCAAGGGCGCAGGGAGACGCAAAGTCGTGGGAACTAGGGTTACTTAAATAAGATGATATGCACCATGTAACTAAGTAATATTCAGGAATTCTATTTGCGAATGCTGTACAAAAAAGTTGAAAAGATTCAGTAATTAAGCGAGTTGCGACGGCCCTCTCCCCGCTTTTGTTTCCACCCTCTGAATCGTGGACTGACAGTGAGTTCAAAATCTAGAGTGAATGAACCAGATAAAAATTATATTAACTATTATTTAGTTAACGATCTTGATGTATTTGCGTTCAGTGTAATCAACAATTACTTGTTTGATGAACTATAGCATCCTTGACCATTTAACTGATTTTACATTAAAAATATTCATTTAACTTTTAACGGATGATTTTAACTACCATTAAATTTTAAAAAACAAACTAACGCGTTAACGATTAACTAAGTTTACTTCTTGGGTAACGGAGTAACATATCACGGAGTTCAATTTTAGATTAACTTAGCTCGTCTCTTCTTATTAATATATTTAAAATATATATATTTATTTATTTACATCTTCTTTGGTAGTAAATCCAGTTAATGAATTACATCAGTTATTAATATTAACGGCTGAGTTATTGGAGTCTTTTGTTTTCTATTTACATTGCTTACTTTTCCCTTCACTACATTTAATAATTGTGCTCTTGAAATTATTTAGTCTGTTATTAGTACCAATATTGGTGCTCCTATTCCACATTTGTGTAGTTTGTCATAGTTAAGCGTAGCGTACGGAATAACACGACTCTGCTTTCGATTCATCGAAGTGCGTGTCCAGGTAGATTAGAAATTGTTTAAGTATATCTTTGTTTGATATTACATTGCAACTCCGGAATAAAACTTCATAAATCAAAAATAGGAAGAATTTTTCAAAAACGTTTATTCTATTTGGTATGAAATCGTGTTTTAGTTGGTCGAATTAATTTTGCCTTAGTTACTAATTATTACAGCTGTGTGGGGTTGAAACGTTAACCATAGTCATGTACATAGACAGATTGAAAATGTATTTGGAGAGGTGGTTTAACACGTTTGCTTTTTCTTCTTCTTTTTTGCTTTAACAGCATTGATTTCCGGTGCTTTGCTCTTTGTTTAGCAATTATTCTTTCTATTTGCTATGAGAGTGTCAAAGGAACACTGACCTAATCTCACATTATATTAAAGAATAATTCATTGCTAATACCCTTATGTTATTTGGACCGAAGCCACAGGAGAATTCATTGATTATTAAACTATAGTTCGTAGGTTTTATTAATAACATACGGATATCATTTATACCACTACAAGTATGTTTTGGAAAGCAGAGGAGGCAGAATCAGATTAGGTAGAGTGCGCTTTTTGAATAAAGACTACGCAGCTTGCAGCGCCATAGCTTGCTGTGGCTACCAGCCGAAGTACTAGATTGATTCCCAAGCAGGCCGCTAGGTAGCACTAACAACGTAAGTCCATTATAAAAATCTTCCGTTCGTTACGTGGTGTGCACCAAAATTATTAGAATTAAAAATGAGCATTGTAGTTTATCTTCTAAGGTAGCATATATTTCTTCACAGATGTTACATTTACTAGGGGGTGCGTATTGAGATTAGCGTTTGCTTAGAGCACAGAAAGGACAACTGAAATATCACATTCAATATCTTGATGACTGGCTGCTATTAATATAGAAATAAATACGTGGATTTGTTTTTAACCCTCTCTTCGTTTGTCCTACATAGCAGTATTACCATGCATTTTATATTACCACATTATTACGTTTCATCTGATATTGCTTATCTTTCCTTTTACTGATGAAACGGTTTCCCTTTAGTTGAAATAAATTTTGTTATTTTCAGAATTTAGTTACCTTGAAGAGAAAGTGTTATATACTGTTATTAGGAAAAACAACATAAATCGTTTCATCTTGTTGAGATTGCGTTTGTTGTAGTCTGTTTTACGTAATACAACCCATTATTATATTTTTATTAACAAATTATAAGGGAAGTTAGTTTAAAGTATGTTATACACTTTTGTAAATTCTCCCTTCGATGTTGTTCATCCGAAAGTACTATTGCGGTATCTGTTATATTAAAAATAATAGTTCTCTTTTGAACTGTAATCTCTGAGACAAAAATTAAATAAATAAGTAAATAAATAAATAAATAAACTTCATTGTCAAAAAAGCGTTCGCAAATTGCGTATGACCACATGGGGGATAATAAACTAAGTTACTCACCGGTAACAAGCAATGGACCATCCCATCAATTCCAATCAAGGGCCCAAGGGCAGAGGCAGATTTAGTACTTATATAAAAAATTATTTAATAAAATACGAACTGTTAACCATTTATTATTCCAAATTATGTGCAGTGGAAATTAGAGATTAATAATGACAACAGTTTTAAATGACATTCCTGCCAATGGAAAATCCGCCACTGCCCAAAGGAAACCTTGGAAAAACGCGAACTAGGATGGGACTACAAACATGATGTATATGGTAGCGTACTGTTAGAAATTAACAAATATAATTAAATAGGATAAAAAACAACATGCATAAAAATTAATTTACTTTTATTAATTATTTGTTAAAATTTAATGTGTCCTGAATAAGTGTTCTTCCTACACCAATTAAACAATAGTTTCGTGCCCTTACGATGAGTTGATACATCAATAAAAATAATAAGATGAATTGGGAAAACATTAATATTAGACAAAGAAGTTAATTATTACAAACGTAGCGTATCTGAAATTATATTTATGAATAATACACCAGGGAGTTTGAATTCACGCACAGACGCAGAAACACCATTGAGTATTTACAATAAAATCTTATATCATGTTTGTGTCATTTCTGCTTTTTTGTAAACATATTGTGAGTTTATATTTATTTTAAATATCATGTCAAATTGTTCTTTCGTTATGTTTCTTGTTATAATTTTTTTACTTCTGACGGAGACTCAAAACAAGAGTCGAAACTTCTAAATAAATGGCAGATGAAAAGATCGTAAGTCTAAAATTATTTCTTTACCTTGATTATATAATGGACGTTAATAGTACAATTCGTATCTTACAAAGCTTACGGCGAACGAGTCTTGAAAAGGATGTATGCTTCTCCTAAGGAAACCATAAAAATGAATGCGTCGAAATAGTATGTAAACATAAGCCAACTGCCCGTTGTTCAAAAAAGATTGATGGAACCCATTTCTCACCATTGTCCATTTTCATGTTTATTTCACGTATTTCTCAAGGTTTATTTGCCGTACGTTAATCTCACAACATAAACATTAAGGATGAAAATAAATTTCAAATAAAGATGAATTATTAGATTATATTAGCTACTTCTTCATACAATTTTATACAATTTTAATCTTCCTTTCCAAAATTTCAGAATATGACAGAAGCAGATGTATTTAAGTTAAAACATTTTTTAGGATAAACTAATAATTATCTAACTAGAAATTTATTTCTTTTAAGGAATTTGTAACCATATTATTAAATAAGTAAAGGATATAAATATAGAATATGCATTATGAAAAGAACAAAAATATCTTCAATTTTATTTCATTACATACGCATTTTTAAGACAAATAGTATAGAGCTCTTTGTAAGGCACTCTGATTTATAAGAAACAACGAGGGAAAAATGTTTTTTATTTGCTAGTAAAAATAAGTTTCTCTAAAAAATAAAATGGATTATCTCGCCAGTTGTCGAGCAGTCAACATCGTTCCGGCGCTCTCCCTGCAAAGCGCAGTGCGCTTGCTTATCTTATACTTTTACTGGTGCAGTCCCAAGCGAAATGGTATGAATTATCCCCCTGTATAGTGATATCTCGTGTGAAATATAAACAATTGGGACTTTTTCCACTTACGGCTCTACGGGCTGTGATGAGCGTCGCAAACAACAAATTTAATTCACCACCATGACCAGATCTCATAACTCGGATGTATCCACAGTCGAAGCGGTTCATTCTGCTTTGAGGGAACTTAATTAATTACCACAACGTTCTGCCACCGCAGCTACTTCAATGGTCAAGCCAAGAGTCAGAAACTCTTGGAAGTCATTACGTTACGGAAAACAACGGTCGGCAGCAGTTATGTAAGTGTCCTCGCTATCGCTCTGTTTTTCCTCCTTATATCTCTAAAATAAAGTGCTGTAGCGTACTTGTTCATTACTATTATGAACCTATTAGTGCCGACACAACATGGATGGAAGCGTCTCAAATGTAACAAATAAAACTAGATATTATCAAATCCCTGCCATATTTTTTCATGATCCACCTGACCATTCCACCATCACTAAACTTCTCCAAGAAGTCCTAAATTGTTCTCATTTCCAAACAAAATCACGAAGTAAAATACCTTTCATTGTTCACAAAATTGAAGACTTCTCCTTACAAAATCCTACCATCCCGCAAAGTATACTATCACACGTACAAAGACCTCATGCAACAAACTTAATATGTGGCACAAAGAAACATTCGCTTAGACTACAGTGAGAAGAAAGTTCATGACGAACTCGTCAAACGTGCACTTCTCCTGAATGCAATGCGTCTCACAGACCGCGATCGCAAACCTTGGCCATTGTGTGCTGTTACACTGTTTATGAACACAAAATCATATGAATTATACCAAGTGAAAGAACTTTTAACGCCATTACAGTTGGAGAGAACACGTCTCCCCGAGTCAGTCCAATGTAGACTGTGTCCCGGCTTCGGCCATACAAAAAAACAACTGTGGGCTCCCTATCAAAAGTGGTCGCTGCTCAGGAACACATCGAACATCTGAATGCATAACAACAGAAATGAAGTTTGCCAATAGTAAAGAAGTCTATACTTCTTCCAATCGATGAGGTAAATACAAGAAACTCAAGCAAAGGTATTCCTACTCATCTACCCTAAAACAGTAACCAATAACACCAGTCATTGAATAATGTTCAGATCTCACCTACTATTATGCCCCCTTCCCACCCCAATGGTGCCCACTTCTTATACGCACCCAATCCTTACCCAACCGCAACGTTTAGTGTAACCCTTTCCAATTACTAACCCCTCACTTATAAATCAAAACTATGCAAATGTTACCAAACGTCCCCTTCCCCATTTTTTCCAACCCTATATCCATTTTCGGATAACCACTCACTAACACACCTCATCACATGCATAGTTCAAGAAACATTACCCACTGTAACGTCGGCGCCAGGACATTCCATCAATTTGTGAATATTAATATTTCTTTGCATTTTCCAAGCCGGATGCTATTAAGAATCTTACAATAAGTGGCCGGTCGGCGCTAAGACGGAAGTGCTTGCAGGAGTGTTTGCACGGTAGCGGCGAAGGCGTGGTTATTTGCTGATCACGTGACTTCTTGTACTGTATATATTGGGAGGAGTAAAGCTTCTCAGACTCTTTACGCGGGAAAGTAGAGGTTCGCCAGCACTGAGATGTGACTGAGCTAAGACTAGGTCGCGGAGACCAGATGTTCGTTAGGCTGCTGCGGTAGTCATTACTAGTTGCGAGTGTCGTAACTTGTATCAGTTAGTTGTTGGGGGAAACAACATATAATTTTGAAGGTTCAGATAACCTGAGGGTTTTTACTATTTAGTTGTCTTCAACTAAAATTAACCAAGTGTAATTAATGATTTCCGATAGCATTACTTGTGTAATACCAGATTATTAGATGTATTAATGATTTTGGGAGTTTGTCTCTGTTGTAAATTCAGATTTCTAGTTAATTTGTATTAAATCATTATTTATTGTTATTACACGTGTGTTTGATTGCCTGGGAAACTGGGCTGGAGGCAGCGAAGAAAACTACCATAGGGATTGTGGTATTTATGTGGATCCCGCTTCTACCAAAAATACTAACATCGCATCAGGGCTTGAGGTGTGATGTTACACCCACCATTCAAAATCGTCTCATTCCTTCCATCTTCAACTTTATCATCGCATCTCGGAGCTCGTATCACTACTCACCATGATACCAGTTAATCACTTAGCATCATGGAACTGAATGGACAAAATCAAAAATTCCACATTAAATATTCTGAATAAATTATTTAGACGTTACCTTCTCTCAAAACAAATACCTATCGTTCACATCCCAGAAACTTTTTTAGTTCCATCTTCTCGTGAAAATACGCCTGGTTATGCAATCTATTCTTCAGGTATACCTCGTAAGAGCACCTTCGACGGAGTTACAATATTTGTAAAGAGTATGATATTGCTCTACGAAATTTCCTCCCTTTCATGTAATCTTTTCCAAAATATGCGTTTCATATGGAAGCTATCGGCTAACCAACCATTATGATTATTCTCAGTATACAAATCAGTCAATAGGTCCTATCATGTAAATGCAATATCTCCTTTCCTCATTTACGGATTACCCACTTTAATTAACATTACCACATCTCTCAACACCCAGTATTGTGACTTACAGAAGATATTATTGGAAGTTTTCATCAGTATTCACATACAGAAGCGGTGTTTTTAGATCTATACAGGAAAGCTAGTTTGAAACACTCGTGCACCATGAAATCACGTCCCATATGTTTTACAGATACTTCACGTATCGTTATCGAAACTATTTTGAAAAACGTGTGCACTGTGAAATCACGTTCCATATGTTTTGGAGATACTTCGTTATTATGCGATGGTTTCATGATCAAGGAAATAGCGAGAGTGAACATTAGTATACTATACTGATCGTGGGGCGCTTATCCCATAAAAGAATTAAATATGAATTTTGCGACTTGGTGAGATAGGAATGATGCCACAGACATTTCAAATAATTCATTTTTATTATATTAGATTTTGTCGAAGAAAAGTGCATAATGGAGAGAACAGTTTTCGGGTATCGTAATATTACCTCATCAGTGAACAATTTTTGCTTTCTTTTACCTATGTACGTAGAAAATGCCAACAAAACCACAAATCATGTAAATGACATGGATAGAATAAAACATGCATAATATTAAACACGACACAGATTTTCTTCCTAAGATGATGATTTATCACATTTTGATTAGTGAGAACGTACTTAAGTATCACAAAAATTATTTCAAAATCCTTTTCCAGAGTGATCTGTCGAATATCAAAGCAACGTCATAGCCTCCGTGAACTGTACGTGACTGGCGTATCGAGAAGAACGATCCGAGCTTCGCTACGCAGATTTCCAGCCACCGCCGCTGCTGTTTCCCCATACGGCGTGGCAGCCGAGCGCGGGTGTTACGTCAGCCATCGAGCGCCCTCTCAAGTAGCGTCTTCCCGTAGCGCGCGCGTCATCCGGTCGTTACTCGCCGATTGTCCAATCGACGCCCGAAAGCCGCAGCCCGCGCGCCCTCCCCGATGTTCAACTCCTCTCCCGCACCGCGCCGCGCCGCACCGCACCGCACCACGCCTTGCTTCTCCCGCTTTTTCCTCCAGGCAGAAACGAGGCGTCGATGCGTGTGTGACCCAGAAATTGTTCGATGCGATGGGTGAATCAAGCGAGGTCTATTTTTGATTCCCTCGCTACCACCGACGAGATTCTAGCTTGCATGATCTCTGCTATGCTGTTCGCTTCTTCAATTCTTTCTCTAGCTTACTCATTTGTCTTTTGTACATTCAAAAACATACCTATATTTATATAATTTTCTGGTATTCATGAACCATAGTTGTCGCCAATATTGATAAGCGAAGTTCCACCAATGATAAACTTCTAGCACCCTGACGGGATAAAATTCTTAGCACCCGCGCATTTGTTCGCCTGGGCGTTCCCCCTCTACGTAATTTTCTTTAGTTGAAAATGATCAGCTTGCTTGATATCAAGTATCTGGTAATCTAGCATTATTAACATTATATCATTAGTATGCTTATTATTATTATAATGACCTTTGAAGTGGAAGTTTTTATTTCCTTAATACACAACATTCCGACTATATTTTATGTAATTGTCAGGCGTTATTAAAAAACTAATTTCAAATCTACCTCCTAATTCAAACCTCCTACCTCAAATCAACCACCTAATTTCAACTACATCCTGCACCAGTGCTTCTACAATGTAGAATAATTTATTGATTTTAATAAAAGTTAAATCTGTCTTGTACTTTATCTCGCCATTGCTGTAGTACCTTTTAAATAACTCATAACAACTTCAAAAACTATTTTCTTGCATGATTGTGTTGTCTTATTAATTTAGTTTTATGTGTACCCAACATTGGCACGGTTGTGTACATTAATTATGTAGCTCCATACTGACTCGGGTTTTGCTCCGGTTTTCCTTCGGGTAGAGGCTGATTTCTTATACAGGTTGTCTAGGCTTTGTTTAGGGGCGTGTTTATTGTAACATTAAATCGTGAATTTACTGTTATTTCAATTCTTATGGTTATTAAACTCTATACTCATTGTAATCTATAGTTCGATAATAACTTGTACGTGTAAAATATTTTTTTCGTTTAAATTACAAACATAGACATTCTATTAGTATTATAACTCGTAGCTAACTTTTTATCTTATCTAGGAATTTTTACTTAAATTTTTGAATCCGCCTCTGTCTTAGGACCCTTGATCGGAATTGATGGGATGGTCCCTTGCTTGCTTCCGGAGAGTAAATTAGTTTATTGTCCTCCACGTGGTCATACGCAGTTTATACTACTTTTTTGACAATTTTTTTTATTTATTATTAACAGTCTCACTGTCTGTGCTTCGATTCCACGGGAACTTAAAATTTTTCTCGTCAACTTTTATTGCAAATTGGTAAACAAATGCGTTCAACCTGTAGGAAATTATAATCTGTATACTACTGGTGGTTTTCATTTGACATTTCTTCAAATTGTAGTCAAAATGTATACACTCAGGGCAAATAAAAAGGTAGAAATGCGCATCATTACGATAGCTCCACATACTGGATCCATTATTTACAATTAACTGGTTCAAATTACATAATGTCAATTTTGCCAAATTGGTCACTCATCAAAGGAGAACAGTAATTGTCAAAAGTTACAGTATCTGTAGGTGGCTGATGGTAGATTTTATTCCATGCGTGGAGCGTTTGTATACGATGCTGAGATAGTAACATGGTTAGCAAAGCAACAAAAGCGTAACCACTAGTTTAGAATGGTGAATATGTCCACATTTCATGAGAAACCAGGCGTGTAGAAAAATACAGCAAGCGTGTGATCAAGTAAATAAGGACAAAAGTATATATTTTGTAATGATTAAAATACATAATGCTGTAGATCTCGATTAGTTGTTTAATAAAAATCTTTTCACCTCAAATGATTTCAGAAAGGAAAATATTACCAAAATTGGTATTGATTTATAACACAATTTCTGTTATTTTCAGTAAATATTCTCTTGAACTTTCTCAAAGCACAACGATAAAATATTTTAGAAAATGGTAAATCATTGTTGCCTCTTTGTTGATAAGGGAAAATACAATTTTGATGCGACGTTTCTCTTAAACTCGGAATATTAGGTAAATGTTTGTTGATGAATGTGGTAGGTTTTTGCATAAGTTTACATATTAGAACTTGTTAAATCATTTAGTAATGTTTGAAAAGTTGACCTATTTTAATGTTATTTTGTCTATGCTCCTTTTTTTTTTTTTTGCGAAAAGAAAGAACTGTTTGATTATTCATTTAATGTAATTATGTACTTCTAATTTTCCTTGTGTTCAGAAAGACAAATATGTGCGAAGACTGTAGGTAATATCGTGTCCTCAATGAAAGTCGAACCACTCTCAGCTCATCGCCACAAATGAAAAAAGTTTGGAACAAATTGCAAGTTGGAGAGTGTAATGAAAAAAATCCTGGATATGGTATAATGAATCGTGTGGTAAATGAAAAAGATCCAGAAGTAGGAGGTAAGAAAATGTAAAAAAATTTAAGTTTTCACCCATACTATCCGTTTATCCTTTGTCAGGGGTAATATCCACATCACTTTTTAAATTATTTCCACCTACACGAGACAACTATCTGTGGAAAATTTGAGCAAAATTTTGTAATATAATTCGCTGTTACTTACAAAAACATAACGTGGTTTTTAGTGAACTACAAAAGTACTTTGGTGTATAATTAAACACTTTTTATTTAACCATTGTGTGACACATTTTGGAAACAAAATACAACTTGCTCATACTAACCATAAAAAATAATTCGTTTTGTTTGATCTAGTGAGTAGTCAGTCTATAATGTTAGTTAACTGCGATGGCTACGCACTAAAGGCACGACCTTTGATTGATGGAGCGATCGTTAATTCGGATGTACTTTCACCTTTCGTCGAACCGACTAATGTCGAAATATTCTGGCAATTTCCTTTTTCTCGAAATGAAATTGTTTGTTAATTATTGAGTGGTTATTATTTATAATGAGGTGATGACGTGTTTTCGAGGTCAAAATATATGAAAGAAACGAGGTAGTCACCTAATAATATTTTGAGTTTGTATGTGAATATTGTAATGAAGGAAAGCGTTGGTTCAGAGATGGGAGAGGAGTATTAATGATAAAATCAATCTATTTCGTATGATATCACGAAATTTTAGGATATATAAAGCCTACAAGCTTGAAATTTGACTCGAAGGTTCAGGAATCCGCTAGGATTGGATTTTTCAAAATTGTAATTCTAAAAGGGTAAAATGATTAAAAATTTCAAATTTTCATTTCCTTATTCTATTGCAAGAATTTAATTGACGATTTGAGGTTTTGTATGCAAAAATCTAAAATTTAAATACCTAGAAACTGGCCTTAGGGTTTTTCGATATTTCATTTCTAACGAGTGACAAAGGGCAGAAATGATTTCATGTTCTTATCGGTCACGCTAACGGCATGTGATGTTATTTTTGCTTTATCCCATGAACGATTCGTTATCAACTCGATTTGTATAAAAGTGTTGCTCATTAAATATCTAAAAACTGAATTCTGGAATTTTAGTTATTTTATTTTTTAAGGGGTGAACACGAGTGAAAATATTTGGTTCGTTGACCTGAGTCCCTGACATATTTATAAAAGCAATAAAAAATATTAAAGGTAGGAACGTTAAATTCTGACCGGACGTTTCTTATGTATTAAAGAAACTTACGAAAAAATAATTTTTTGAAATTCCGATATGAATGGGAAGGAGAAAAGTGGGAAAGTGTACTTCCTCTCAATACCACGAAATTAAAGACAACATCCGGATTTTTTAATGTAAACTTGTAACTTAAATCGACATTAACTTATAAACGATGTTTAAACCACAACGCAATAAAAACTCCCACACAAAACAAGGTAAGGTTGGCTAGATATATTATATAGTAATTTAAGTGAATGGAATGATGAACTATGATAAGGATAACAGTTCATTGTTGTTCTTCCTTTGGCGGTTCGATAAAATCCTAAAGCGAAGTGAAATAATATGAGTAGAATCATCAAAAATATATTTAATTTTGTGTTGTTGACCTCTTGAAAAACGATCGCGTCCGTCTACTGTAACTTATCAATTTCTCAGATTCATTTGTGATCGTATGGTTCGAAAGAAATTAATGGCGTAACATCCAATATTTTTATAAATTTCGTCATGGACACTTCATAAATATCACCGATTATCTTGCGACTAATCTCCGAAATATATATTTGAACCATCTGGAATAAATTCACTGAACAAATCTTTCATGGATCATAAATGTTAAGACCTACCTCAATATATCCACAATCTCTCTAGATCATTAACCAGCAGAGTGATTCCTCCGTTTGGAATTTCATTCGCTTACGTATGAATCCCATTCAAATGAACAATTTTGCTAAAATTAATTCACCTTTGATCGACCGTCGCGTACCTTATTATAAATACTTAAATTTGCTTTCAAATCTTTCCCTCTAAAAATGAAAATTAAAGGGTAGGTAATTTAACATGTGCTACTTACCTTGATTTTACTACTACCTTAATTTTATTCATAGGTTACAGTAGCCAGAACATTCTATCATATTCGCTTTTACTTTAGAAAAGATTTGTACATACACCTGGATAATTCGGTAACATTATCACCCTTCCTATGTTTTGTATTCAAGATCTCTCAAATATTTCATGCATGAAAAAAATATTTTCTTATTTTTTAGTCAAATACATTGTCTTTACATTGTTATCATTTTACACTAATAACCAGGTGAATTCAAATGGATGGGTTTTAGCTATTTGCGTTTGCACGACTTAACCTATCATGGAGACCTATCTACGGCGCCCTGGCTGTAGATGTCCCAGCTTCGTGAATGGCGGCGTGAGGGAAGGACCATTGCGCGACTTGTAGCGGGTCGATAGGCCGCTGCCTCGAGCGCCGACCAGGCTGCTGTCCTCACTACCTTGCGTCTCTGTTGGTAAACATTGCGCCCCGGATCTCCCACTCCGCTCTTTCATGGCGATGTATGGACTGTCTCAAGGAATGGTTTCTGTGACCATTGGAGAGGATGTGGAAATACATATTTACACGTGATTAACCAATAGGTCTGTGTGTGGTTAGTGACAAATACTGATAAAATCTTTTATTAATGAGAACAAGTTTATGGTATCATTCACCATTCTAAAATGAACACGACAGATCAACTCTTGAAGTTCATTAGAATATGACTTTTCATTAACATATACATACATACATTCCAGATCTGAATGTTGTTTCTTGTCTTAGAGTATTTAGTAGCGTTCGTTTTGAGAAATCTGAAAAAACATATGGTCATACCCTTCCTCAAAGGGGAAACATGGTTACAAGGCGCAATATGTTAGGATTAAACTACTGCGTCAAAGCCTCCATTCCACCCACGCATGCGGCTGACGCGGGTGCGGGCCATCTGCAGCACTTGCGTCGACGGGGATGGCGGGAGGGTGGAAAGGCCGCCATTCAGCGACCACCCACGCTCCGCGGCGCCACAGGTTGTGACGTCATCGCGCGGGAAACGGATCCCCGCCGATACCCCACCAGCGCCCGCGATGCCAGAAGCGGTTCTATTGATCCGCGAGCGTCGGTTTTCTCCGTCCCTCTCCCATTCCCTCTTTGCATCCATCCCTCCAACCCTCTCTCTCTTGGGCTCCAGCCGTGTCCCGCTCCTCTCCGCATCGTGGCGCTGCGCCTCTTATCGACCCGACGCGTTTCGGCCGCCCACGAACTTTCCAGAGATTTCGCGCGGAAGCAACGCTCGTGGTGCGGTGTCGAGGGTGAAAGAGGAGGGCGGGGAGCTTCTCCCGTCCGGGCGGTCGTCGACGGCGTCGCTCGCGCCCCAGGCAAGGCACTTGCGCTCCTTCCGCTAACATATGGTGCGCTGCTGAGTCGCTCGACGCCCTCCCGGTGGCTCGAGAACGGTGCACACGCTGCTAGGGGACGGTGAAGGCACGGAGGTCGTTGGTTCCTCCTCTGTAGACGAGACCGTTTGCACGGTACCACGTTTTCGATTATAGAAATGGCTCTTTGTTGACTCTTCGATGAACTTCAGTTAAGTGAGCATAAGGCAACTTTGGAAACCCCACAAGTACATTTATAGCGCTTCATTCACACTCTTAACGCTAAGGATTAGATACGATAACCCTAAGCCATTACAGATCCTCAAGTATTAATATTATGTGGGAACGTATTTTTTCCGCACCATATTAATGATCTATGTGGATCGTATTAATGATACAGAAGTATGGAAGTCTTTGTTTCTCATAATTCGTTTAAACTCTCCTGTTTAATGTAACTCGTACAAATAGCAAAATTAAAGAAAAATTTGACATTTTGTTTGAATCTATTATTGAAATGAAATTCATTATTTAAGGTCCGTCTAATTAGGTGGTGACAAGCGTAATGAATTTCACAGTAAATATTGTTACTTTTAGTGGATCATTTTCGTGAATACAACCGTAGGTTATCTTTTAATGAATTCTGCTTATTCGTTTATCGTTTTCATTATTCTCCCAATCTCTTATCTTGCATATTTTGTTAGCTGTCTTGTGCAGGACTTCGGTACTGAAACCAAAATAATAATGTTGATTACGATGTAGATGTTTAAGAAGGTTATATTATTATTGAATACTCACAACTTACTTCCTCAAGTTATTTTTATTCTTTTAGATACTGTGAAAACATAAAAACAAGCCAGTTAAAATTTTTCACTTCTCGTATCCCGTTTCGGACGTTTAGTGCAAATATCGTAAATCACACAAACTGGGGAAAACGTCTTACCTACGTAAAATAAATGAAACGTTTATTTTAGTCAATATACTTTTTCATTATGTATATATTTCTCCCGTGAACCCTACACGTGGAGAAGATATGTGATAACTTTCGGTAAGGTGAAAATGGCGGCGAGCCGGGAATTGAACCCGGGACTCCTGCCATTTCCACCCAGACCTTTACAAGGGTGGAAGGCGAACGGGTTCTGTAGTGGTTAACAACCCTACGATCAAAGCAGTAGTCCCGGGTTCGATTCCCGGCTTAACGTCATTTTCACCTGACCGAAAGTTATCACACACTTTTTGATTCTTGAAAATTGCAGTAAATATTATAATTTCAGTGCATTGTAACACAATAAGTATTCATTGAAAAGGTTCATGGAGATCCATTACTAAAAAATCGTTAGAATTGAAAGTAACCATTACGATAATTTATCACCCAATACAACACGTAATACCAAAAAAAGTTGTTTTTTCCTGGTGTCAAGTTTCCAATGGATTCACTATGCGGAAAGCAGCAAAATGTATAAGATAGATCATTCAGACTGAATGGACCATTGAACTTTCGAATTATATTAGTATTATATGAGTAAATTATAGAAATCGTCTAAGAAACACTTTCCAGATCTCTTTAGATATTTACCATATAGGAATGTCTCCAAATCAATAGAGAGATAGATGGAAACCAAATTTGTGAATTGAATTCGCATACATTTGGAATAGAGATGTATTATTCGACCACCCGTGGCGCTCTTCCGGATTGTATTTGTTAAAAATTAAGAAAAAATAAATTTGATATTTAAACATGCTTACGTGCCTATACATATTTCCTCACGTCACATCGTTTACGAAATAGTTTACTCATTTTTTAGTTGTTCAACCAATTTGGTGATTTTGAACCATTTGTTTTTTATGTTCCTTCGTTTCCTCATAAGTATTACTCCTGTTACTGTTTTTAAGAAGTATTATTTGAAAGCTGAGTGGGGCACATTTCAAATATATCCAATTGCAAGTAACCGAAGAGGAATGCAACCTGCCGAACACGGCGCCGACTGCAATACCTTCAGCTGATCTCAATGTTTGTTCCACGAGCATCCTTCAATACAAATGTTACTCGAAAAGACAAACCTCTCTTGAAACTTTTATAGAAGTATAAATAAAGAAAACATTAATTTAATGATAAGAGCTTCAATAATAATGTCCATTTATATAATTTTGGTAGCTTAGTGTTTGATGTTTTGCGGTTTCAAGTGGATTGCGGTTTCACTCTACTAAATTGATATGGATTCTGACTAGTCACCCTCCAGGAATAACGAGAAATTGCTGTCAAAGCTACGTATGAACACAATGAACGTAAATTAGGGTTTATACTTTTCTCCTCTGAATGAATGAATGAATGAATGAAAGAATTTTGCTCGTTTTATGACTAAAGTACTGGTGTAATGAAAGTTTCTGCGAATCAAATTTAAATAGAATATATATATATATATATATATATATATATATATATATATTCTATATAAATTTGATTTAGTTAATTTGAAATTATGAGAGAGTATTATACATTGTGACATTCCTTAATTGTATCTTATTAGTGATGAATTATAGCTTCAATCGAGACTGAGTAATGATATATAACTTTTCGTTTTGTTTTTAAATATTCTAACAGTTGTAGTGAAATTGACCTAGGAAAAAGTCTGGAATAAAAAAATAATTGAACTTCTTTTCAAAAATGACAAAGTTGTTTAAAAGACTGTTCAGAAGCGGTGAAGGGGTTTTAAAATTATTGCTTAAAAGTAAATAATAAATATTAAAGAAAATATATACTTCGGAAAGTACTTACTTACCAACCAATCACTGTCATATGAAATTAACTGATATCTACTTTTATGTACATTTCACGCCACAAGCTTTATGAAGACAAAATAATTCAACATAAACATTAAATCATTTTCAACAATAAAGATAGAACGTGTGTTTATTGTTATTAGCATCTACTATTGTGAAATGCTCATAAGTATGGAGGTGTTAGCATTTGGCATTGCATTACCTTTTTAAAAACTAAACTTACTATATTCATTTTAGTACATGGCTTAAATAAAAGCTTGTTTATAAAAAGTTTATTTAATTTTTAATTTTGTAATTTTTTGGTAATAGAATTAGTTTGTTTATTTGTCGTAATAATCAATATTGCTTGTTCACAATACTAAAAATACTTTTTAACACAAGCGTTTGTTTAATATACATGGCATACTATATATTGAATTTTAATCTTCATAAAAAATTTATTTATAAAATTCTGTTCGGTTTTAAAGCTCTCCATTAACATCACTGATATATGCTTACTTAGATAATATTGCTACTTTTGTATACTTTTGCCAAATCGAAAAAAAAGTTTTCAAATTTGGGTAGCTGGAGATTTGTAATGGTAAATAAATCTATATAAATAAAAATTAAATGCTGTTCGTTAGTAACAGCATCACTTGAGAACGGCTAAACCGATTTGGCTAATTTAAAAAAATGTTCGTAATAGTCATAATAATGTTTTTTTAGGGAAATAAAAATTTGAATAGTTAGCCGGTAAATTGAAAAATTCTGGTAAAACTGAAAGTGCTTTGTTCTATGGGATTTTTGTATGAACTCAAGACCATAACTCCCAATTCAAACGATGGATATGCATAAATCTTTTTTGTTTTGTTCGTTATGGTCCTGGAAACGTTTTCAGGAAAATTAATTCGGTACAATTACGAAGGGAAGTCGGAAAATTCGGACAAACTGCAAAAATCATAATTTTTGTATGCACTCTCGATCATAACACGATATGAACGATATATTTGGTTGATTCTTTTTGATTTGTTTTTTCAGTTGAATAGTGATTCTGTTGCAAGTTCATCGCAATCGTTTCATGAAATAAATAAAGATTCGTCGTTTTATCTCAAACAAATTTACAGATTTACCTACGAAATACGGTGAGTTTTGAAGTGACAAACATCTATAAAGTAACAACAATGTGAATCAATTGTCTATTTTTATAAATCATTTTTCTTCAATCATCATTGCCCATAAATCATTTAGTAGACATGAAATTCTGACTTAATGCAATTGTGACTTAAATTTTGGAACAAAACCGCAAGGTTCCACGTCGATCACATTCCAGGCACATAACACATTTCCAGCATTTCAACTGTGTGCTGCCGATAGAATTCATCTCGCATGTAACATTTCCCCTCTTGTTCTTTTCGATCCCGACGCTATTAGGGCTAGGATATCTTTCATTTTCCTCTTTCTTCTTCTTCTTCTTTTTTAATGTTTTAAGTAAAGTCTTGAGATATGTTGGGATTTGAGTTTTGAGTTGTAATTCAGGAGGGTTTTTAGTGGGTATGGCTGAGTCATTCGGCGAGTCCCATACGCGGGGAGAGTCATGTTTGCTCTCCCTAGTGCGTAACTGCATTTTCCCTACCTGTACAAGTTTTAAGGGCTCTAATGACCTCGATGTTGACGAGCCCTATAGCCCCACAAAAAAAGAAACATTTCCCATTGGCGTACTTATGAATGTACTCCTCCTCAAATTGAATATCTATGGCCACAATCGTTAAAAGATTCAATGATCACTAAGAAATAAGTTTTTTTCTCGCTTTTGCTTTGTTTACACATTTAAAATAGCTTTTCACAAATGCACAAAACGATTGCAAAAAATTATTGAAAGTGGGACAGGACAACATCTTTCGGGTCAGCTAATTAAAAATAAAAATGAATCCGAATCAAAGGACATATGAACATTAAAATACAGAATTATTCCAATTTAAATTCTAAAATTAAAAATCACAGTTCATATAAGTTCTTATTATATTTGTACACGGATTCCTCCTTTGCACGGATTGGCTGATTATCTTATATGTTTGAAGTCGTAGTAAGTGATGTTGGGCTAATCTTACTGATCGTTGCGACCACATTACTAGTAACTTAGGCCGAGTAAAAATTACGATTGGTCAGTAGTCGAAATTGGTTTCCCTTCTCTAAGGTACGCTGACCACCACTGCGTCCTACTACTACCTATGCATCATTCCTACTAACGTCATACAAGAGTAATTAACTCAGGTAGTTAGAACAGGACACCTGGTTATGATTGCCTACGTGTCCTGACCTTTCTTCACCTACGTGTTAGTAATAGGACATGGTACGAATTTGATGTATATCATTTCCACAAATGAGTAATTTTATTTGCCAGTGTTTTAAATCATGGGTCTCCAAACGTTTTAGCTTGGGGGCCAAACAAAAAATCTTAGCAGTTAGGTGGGCCAACTACGTTTGTTACAAAAGAAGTATCACTAACACTTGATTGCAAAATTTATTAAATGTACACTAGTTTATTAGATAGACATACCTGACTTCGACAATTTTAATGTTTACTAAAATGTTAATTTAAAAAATAGATATCTTAGGAACAAAATATATTAAAATTCACTTGAAAGTAATAAGTATTATTATTTGCTTAACTAATGATCCAATACTGGTTGTGATAACACACTGATCAGGTTTTGCTTCTTGTATAGGTATGAGATATGTGAAGTTTTTTTTTGTTTTTTGACCAAAAGTAGCTGATCTCTACCTACCTCTGTCAGCAGAATCGCCTGCAGCTGTCGATTTTAAGAGTTCATTCGACAGCTGCATGTCGGACAATAGCCTTTGTCCCTGGTTCAGATTCATGGATTAGATCATTGATTTTAAACCACGAAATAATTACTAATATTGCTCTGGTACCCTGCAGAGGAGCCAATTCAGCGAATGACCTGTGCCAGAGCAATGTACTTGATGTATTGCAATTGCACATCATGAAAATTATTAAACATCATGTTGGAACAAATTAACGTGTTATTCGTACACATAGGAATGGTCCCTTATTTAAAAATGATTGAAGACCACTGGTTTAGATAGAGAACGCTCTAATCTGTCCCGTAGCGGAGATACAATCCGCGAGGCTCGGCCGCGTGAATAATATGTCACCCGGCGAGTGGGTGCTAGCCACCGCTTGGTAAGCACATTAGTCGCTGGAGAGGACGTGATCGGCCTCTGCTCCATTATGCATCTGTATGGGCAACGGCCGCGAGCGGAGAGCTGGCGGACGTGCAAGAGACCGAGCGACCCAACGGACGTCGCCTCCGTCGAACCTTCACGTTGGACACAGCGCTTCCCACGTCTATGGAATATCCCACGGAGGCACATGAACACGCAATTATACAGGAGCTTTTATTACTTCCTCAGATGAGGTGTCGTAGTTTGTAAAATATTATAAGATATTCCTTTATGAAAGCTCCGTATTTTTTTGTCTAAGGAATGCGCTGACGACATAGGTGATTTTCCTCATTGCGGGCCATAATGTATTTCCTAATGCCTTCTGTGACTGGAAAAATTTTCTTTTATTTTCGAATCAGTAGCCATTATGAGAAAATATTGGTTGTGATGATCAACAGGAAATAGGACACATCCGGCTATCTGTATGTGCTCACGTGTGTTTGTCAACAGTTTTGGATTAAAACATGACGGTTGTGTTCGCGCAGTTGATGGTTCGCACTTCTTATTACGTCAAGGTCAAATTAACATTTGGGTTCGTGTCGTTGCGAAACGGAAATGTTTCAATATTGCATTTCCTGTATAGATTAAGTAAGCGTTAGAAGCCAACTTTTCTTCAATCTACTCTTAAGATGCGTCCATATTCTTGTGCTCGCGTGACTCGATATGCTTTCGAGTAATGTAGACCACTTCGGAGAAATACTGTTGAACTGAAGCAAGTTCATGTAGCTTTGCCTTTTCGCGTTTCTAATAAGGGCTCTAATGACCTAGATGTTGGCGAGCCATAAAGCCCCAATAATTGAAATAAATATATGATTTACAGACAAAAAAGCTGCACAAACTTCGAATTAACACGTGAAATCAGAATCATCCATAGGCGTGAGATTGCAGCATTACATTATCCATGTGGCTCTGCTACCATGAATCACGAACACTTCGCAAAAACTAAGCACATCAACACAGAAAGCAACAGAGTGGCAATCCTCACTAAAGAAGTATTGGTAAATTTATTGTTTTTGTCGTCAGGAAGCAGGAAGCAATTGCCAGGAAGCAATATTACCCATTTTATAAATTTTTTGGAGAGCATCCTATAACAATCATTCAACTGCGCAGTCTTTGGAATTATCTGACTATTATCTAACTTTCCTTCGATATGCAGATAGGTCTGTGGAGATCACAAAGGGTAGCTCTCTGCAATTTCTTGACCTCGGTGCGAGGAAGAAGGAGAGTGGGCAGCATTTGGCTCTAACTGATTAGGTCCCCGGGATGTACCCGGAATCCATTCTACGAATGTTGTTGAGCACGCTGAGTAGTTCTGGACGTTGAGGTGAGAGTGAAAATCCCATACCACATCAGGGACATGGGATTCGAACCCCGGTTTCCCATGTTCAGGGGGCTCTTACCAAATGGAGTAGGATGACTCGTATATCACTATGTGTTGTTCCATTTTGTCTCGAATTATTTTTGCATGTCTGCAGCACTATCCATTGGAAGTAGACATTGGTCCTTCTATCCGTCATCGTATCTGTGTCTTGAAGAACCTTCCTCACTGTGATTGACGAATACAGAACATAGGACTAGTCACCTTGTTCTCAGTTTCTGAATAATCATCATCTTCAGCTTATTTCGATCTAAAATTTGAAAGAAATCTTTCTTGTTTAATTTAATCTATATGTAAAATGTAATGTAAATTGAACATTTTACAAATCTGAATTGATAAATGATAAAGAAACTATGCATTTCCGCTTTCATGTATTGTGTTATGATAGTATTAACAATAATCGAATAGAATGAAACACAACGAAAAAATGTTGAGATTAAATATCCCTGTAAAAATGATTCTAGAATGTCGACTATTTAACATTATACGAGTTCACATTTGCCTATATATCCTTAATAATTCCTTATGGTATGTACTAGGGATGTGAAATTTCGTTTCTCTTAGATCTTCCCCTTGTTTCTACCGTGCGAAGACTCGTTTAACTGTTGAGAAGAAATTTTTCTCCAACTTAGTCATCTACATTCGGTATCTTTTCTCGTAGATCTCTCTCTCTCTCTCTCTGTGTGTGTGTCCCTTATTATTCTTCCTTTTATTTTACATTTTCTGGATGTGTCGGACAGTATTAGGAATAGAATTTGTGACTACTTGGTTCATGTAGGTGTAACTATCTTAGGATTTGGGATAGAATTTTAAAAATGTTTTGATTGTACTCCCACCGACCAGGGATTGTTGAAAACCTTAATTCTTCCCGATCACAACCAAATTTTCTTTAAAACTTGCGGGAACAATAAAACACTCTTCTCACTCTCACACAATTTTAACCATTTTCCTAGACACTCATATTTTATCCTGTGGGCACTAACCTAATTTATGGAAATAGATTTGTATTAAGATCCTGTAACATGAGAGTAGCAAGAATCATCTCCAATAAAATTAACGATACAAATAAATAACATTAGTCGTTAAAATCCAAATAAAGGTCTTTTTATTTATTCTAACACGGAGATTGAAGAGCGATTCTTTAATAGTTGTATAATTACGAATAATTTCTATATTGTGTAATGTCTTCTATTTCGAAAGTCATCCTGCAGACAGGCACAGACATCGTGCACAGTAATAGTTCTCAAACGAGCATCGCTGAACAAAGTTAAACTTCCTCACCACATTGAAATGTACACGATGAGTCAATGATGTGTCTCCCATCCTCTTTAACGTCGCATAATGAATCTCCTTTTACCCTAATAAAGCCACCGCGCGTGGTGCGGGAGGGGGAAACGAGGTGGCGAAGGGAAGGGTGACGTGCCGTGTCGCACCGCGCCGCGTCGGGAGCCACGCCGTGGGCGCGCGACGTGTCTGTGTGTGTGCGCGCGCTATCTGTGGCGTCGGGACGCGCTGATGCTACTGCTGCGTGGGTAGACGCGTCGGCTGGTGGGAGAGCGACGCCGTCGCGTGCGAGGGAGATACGCGCGAGCAAGAGTAAACATGCCCCCTATGGTGTTACGACATGCCCTGTAATCGCGCCGACAGCACCGCCCATGTGAGAGCACACGGAATTGTGGGGCGAGATGAGTGTAATGACGTTGCACCTTTGATTATTAAAATGACCTCTAAGTGCGTGGATGAAGGACATTCAAACCATGCCAAAAGTTGACGGAATATAATATTCAAACAATTATAAACAATAATTGTTCAAACAATTGTTCCTAAAATGACCAGGTTGTGTCTCTACTTTGAAAAATAAAAAAGTGTTGCCTGAGAACAAATCAGGGAGAAGTTTTGCTCGTCGCTTTTCATTAATTTTATTTTCGTCAAACGAACAAGGGTCCAGAACTATTCTCATGTTACAGGAACAACATTTTAAATGATCCAGAAAAATAAAGAAAGTGTCGCCGCACCGCCTCAGAAAAATTTCATCTTTTGTGTGTGTTTCTATTATTATCGGAGAGTTGAAAAACATCATTCGAAAATATTTGCCATATCTTGTTTAAAAAAGTCGGCCATTTTTGTTCTTCCGCGTGTACAGTTTTTGGCCTTTGTAAGCGTTTACGTAAACTTTAATATCTCAAAATTAGTTTGGTTAAATACATTTCCTGAAAGTTTTCTGGCAAAATATCCCTACTGTAGTATAAGCACCACTGATAGAGTGCGAGTACATTGTGAACACACCTGTAATTTGTCGATAAAATTATAAACAATTATCAATCTCATTTTTAAAACAATTTTATTTATTATATTCGATAATTAGTTGATAAATTATTATTTATATTATAGGAGCATACTTTTGTGTTTACGGAATTTTAAAGTTGACTATTATGTATACCAAAGTGAAAAGTTTTAGCAACATTTGGAAATTAATTTCTTTGCTTCCAGTGAAATCTCAAAATGGTAATTTTTACAGTAGTTTATAATCATAGAAATCTTTCAATCCTGTAAATATCATATTTCTGTTATATCCTTCAATAGAGCTATAAGCCTTCAAAAACAGAAAAAGTTGAAATTTTTTTTAGAATGTCATAACCTGGAAAGGAGACATGTCTCAAGGATGAAATTATATACACATTATCTATGTATATGCGTGTGTATCCACAAAAAGATTTAAGTACGAGACTTTATCCATTCCTTTAGATAATTGCTCTCGAATACACAAATTTATTAATTTTCAAACGTCTAATTCAAGGCGCGAAATCAATTAGACATATATAGCTATAGAAATTAAATATATGACGAAACTGAAGCGAAGAATATGCTAACACATTGTTAGTAATTTTAAGGCGCTAGACCAAACCAATTTTGAGATATTAAAGCTTACGTAAACGCTTACAAAGGCCAAAAGCTGTATGCGAGGAAGAACAAAAGTGACCGCCATCTTTAAACCAGACATGGTAAATTTTTTTGAATGATGTTTTTCAACTCTCCAATAATACTAGAAACAACACACAAAATGAAAATTTTCTGACGGGGTGCGGCGACATGCCCTGGATCACTTAATATGGATTGACCCAGAAGACTATAAAAAAATAGTCCACCATGTAAGACGTCAACAACGATGCTACCTATTCTATACTCGGAAGCTAAGAATTCAATTCGCATCAACATTCATAAGTATGTGGAAACCGGGTACAAGTGATAGTATAGTACAAGTACAACGAGCATAAGGAGCCACCTGTGGTCATATATCCCTCTACGGGCATGGGACGCAGGTTTTACCTGAGCAGACCAGGTGGATGTGGTGTACTGGTTTTGGGAGTCGAGGCGGATAGTGCAGGAGTTCCCGGGTTCGAGTCCCGGTCCGTCCCCATTTTCGCGTAGCCGTATTCTATGCAATCTTTCCTCCACAAGAAGGTACACGCGAGTGAAGAGTTCACACTTTTAAGAACGTATATTGATTGGAACACGAAAAACATCAGGAAGGTGCATATGTGGAGTTGGAACAGAAAAAGTAGCACGTGTATTATTGGAATGTTCAATTTTTGGAGCAGAGAAAGCAAAATTTATAACAGAATTTCAAAGAATAGATACTTAAAACATGAGGCATTTGGACCAACTGGTTGACACATTTCAAAATTATTGTGCAGAAATTAACGAGATAGAATTTACCGATTGTATTTCAAAATGCATATAAAATAAGTATTGGGTTTCCCTTACTTCGTGTACCACTACTCACCTTCGAATCTGACATTTGTCATGAGTTTGGGATTCATGATCATCACTTGACACACTCAAACATTACTTGAGGTCGATTCTGAAGTGAGCCTTGAGTATGGTTTGAGTAAAATTCTAGTTACCATGTTCTTTTTCTCGGCCATGTGAGTTCAGAAACGATTATTATGTAACTATGTAACATATTTTCATACCAAAGCCACAAAACATACCACCACATTCTCTAAGGGGTTAGAAAAACGTCATTTACATGTACTGCAAAAAACAAAATGAACTCTTATACGTACCATTCACTCAGGATACTACAGACTAGAATCAATCGTATGGGAAAAAATATATCTTAATATATTTTCGTACAAACTGGATTCAAAATCCTTTTTTTGTATATTAGTTTGTATTATTGTCGTTATAGTTTATGCGTTATCGTTTGTTGCTTTACGCCCGGAACGGAAACGAAATTAACAAAACCATAATCTGGGTCCGAACTGGAGAGTAACGGAGTAGACTCGCTGCTGGCTCCGGTGATATAAGGGAGTTCCATGTTAGCAACTCGACTGTGCCAACGCCACCTAATACAAGTGATGGATCTCGCAGGATGTCATATAACTGCTTTGTTATTTATACTTCATTTCATGTTTTCAGCAAATGAGTTTTGTGAGTTTTTGCGGAATATGTTTCCATCATCTTACAATCGTATTGTTGACGCTTGTATTGTTGAAGAGTTACATGGTTGTATGAGACAGTGGACGGTTCACATAACAGCTATCGACTGAGCGTGGAGGAAAGCCAAATTTGCAGCACGAACTTCATGGCTTTTTCCCACCCGTTCGTCCTCTCTGGTTTTCAGTATTGTGAGCACTCGCACACAGCATGCGGTTCGAGACCGAAGTCCTCATGATGCACTGATTCCAGGAGGATGGCGAACAAACCACCTCCGCCGTTCGAGGAACGGGCCCTAGAAGGTTTGCCGCGCCTAAGCGACAGGTCCAAACTTGTATGCTGTCTTAGCCCCGTCCCGTTCGTTCGCTGCTACGCACTTAGCATTCCAACTTAAAGGTAATGCTTGTACTTCAAAAATTAGTGTTACCTAGAATCTGCCTTTACCTTCTCTTCCAAGCAAGTTCTTCGTTTTTATGCATACTAGCCATTAAATAAATAAATGGTATTGGTAACATGTAAATGGTGTCATTACGAATTAATGAACGCTACTGATTACTTATTAGTCTCGCCAACTTGGAATTCGATAAAATGATAAAGTCGGTATTCGTCCACAAAGTCTAGAATCTGTAAAAATATGTTGCAACTTTATTATTTTAAATTTTGCAAAGAGTCAAACACAGTTTAACAATAAATAACAAATATTTAGCGTCCATAATTGTTCACTGCTACATTATATTGCAAATACTCATGATTGTGTAATTAAATGTATCACAGAATTAGATAACATAAGAAACGTAAAACATTAGCAATTATATCATTATTAAAATTGATGTGAATACACAATAATTAAAATAGTCATAAATTTAAAAAACTGTGTTATAAAAGTTTCAGAATAAAATAATTTTTAATTCGCTGGATAGATATTTGGTTTTCTCAGTAAGAGCGCCGAGTTTCAAGATATACCAGAAATGTGATCTTCTCTCTTATCCATCCGTGCACGTGGACAGGATGTTAGTTATTTGTTCAGTGTTGTGTGTAAATTAGATCAACTTCAAGAAACGGTGTCTTCTAGCAGCGAATACAAATTTATTTTTCCGCTCAAAAGTAATAAAATTTATTATGGAATTCATATCTTAACTGCTTTTATTCAACTATAAGTATTAAAAAAAATTATTTCCTATATACAACATAATTTGAACATTCTTGAAATTCGACTGGTAAGTCCTTTTTAGAGTGTAGACATCCGATAAGAAAGGATTTTATGAAAATCACCTGGAATAATTTCAGTGAAACATCATACGTAGATGACTGACTATCGGACAACAAGCTCTGTGGCGTTAATACCCCTGGCACCCGTAGGGTGGGGGTGAGAAGGCGATGACATGTAAAATGTAGGAAAATATCCGATATTAGAATTGAAACCATAGTTTTCGGTACCAGTTTGTAGGATAAGGACGCCTTCGACACTCCGAGAGTCCACAATTAGTCCTCATTAGAGATAATATAACACTTGCTCCCTTGATGTAAGGGAGGGATTGAGAGGCAGGGAAAAATAGTAAAAAAATTACCAATTTTGGTATTAAATAAATCTGAAGTGAAGTGACACCGTCATAGCCACACGATCAACTCCTATAAGACATAAACACCCTCTGTGTTGGGGTGAGAAGGGGTGAAATGTAAAAAATAATCGATTGGCACCCCTTGGGGTGGGGGCAGGTTAAAATGGGTTTTATGGATAAAAATTATTGAAAACTAATTTTGAAATATAAAAAATGATAAATGCATCGGATCCATAGTTTTAGGGTCGATGAGATGTTTAAACTACCAATGCGTTTAAGTTTAAGTTAAGATCGTATAGGAACGTGGAATCCTTAGAGCTAGAAGTGGGATGGACGAGACATTAAAGTATCGAAAAAGGACCGATATTAGGGTCGAGTCCATGGTATTTGTGTGTTCTGAGATGAATAAAAGTATTTCCAATGACATTATGTACCTTTCAGATAACATGATATGCACGACACCCTTAGAGGTGGGGGTTGGGAAGAGTGTGACACGAAAAATTATCAAAAACATCTGCAAAGAAAGGATTTCACCGAAAAAACGAAAATTCACCGCTAAAGATATTGATATGGGGTAAAATAGGAAATTGGTGTTTTCTAAAACCTGTTTCTCAATTACATCAGTGAAAATATGGGACAGAGTATACACAACAAAACTATCAAACTTGGATAACATTCTCACTGGATATGAATGGGAATATGTGAAAGAATAAAGTGCAGACATATTACAAAAATTCACATAAGCAAAGGTACTGGGACTCAGCTTGTCTGCCTACAAAATCCCTCGTACCGTGATTTTATGTTTTGATACTATATATGGTTATAACATTCAAAGATCATTTAATCTATTTTGAAGAAAACAATTCTTAAAAAGTGAACTATTTTATACGACCTTCATTGGACGATACACAATTTTTATTATGTTTTTTATCTACAGAATGTTTCGACTAGATTTGAGCCTTCATCGGGTGTAACAAAAAATATTACATAGCGACAGAAAAATTGCCCATGATATAAAACGTCAATATTAATACAAAATATGTTTATGAAAAAAGTAAAACAATTTTTATATAAATGTTAATCCTGTTTCAACTGCAAATGTCGATTTGCGAGGAAAGAATATTAGGGGAAAGGAAGGAGGTGTTACCCGGGGAAATGCGTTCTCAATACATGTTCCCTGGAGATGATTTGTGGAACGAGAAATGAATGGTTTCATTGTGAGGGACTCGCCGCAAATTAATCTGTGTGAAACATTTCGCGATGAGAGAAGAAACTTCGAGATGAGATTTAGCAAGAAAGAAAGTTCACGACGCTCGCAAAGATGAGATAAATACACTCCCCCCGCGTAGTCTGCATCATGGAATCGTCGTATCCCGTCAAAAGGTCACAACGCGTAGGCGGACTGCGAAATGGATGCGTTGGTGTTGGAACTAACTGCCTTGCGTGTGCACCCCGTTGCAAACGAGCCGAGGACTATAAAATAGAACACTTGCTGCTTTCGTCTCGTCCTGGTATGTGCTTATGGTTATTCTACTCTTGAATGATCTCACCTATGGATTTATCTTTGCTACCTCTTGTGGTGTTATTTCTGAGTCGTGTATTTTATCGGAAAGATATTACTTCCATTGAAACAGATTCTTTTACTAAAGCGTATTCTATGAATCTTTTTTTATAGAGCTTATGCTTTTCATGTGTATTGATTGAAGAATATATTTTATTTGAATTCACGTAATTTTTTAGTTTTTTTAAGGCCTTAACACTTTGAAAACACCTGATTCAAAAATTAAAACTCACGGCTACTTTCTTGCTGTATAAAAAGTTGAAAAATACTTATAAAAATTAATTTTGTCCATGATTGTGCTTTATTTAAAAAGAATGACTGATATCAAAAAGATTTCCGAACTAGTTACTTAATGTGCATCATTTTGATTGCTGATGAACCATTTTGATATTATTGTATATCATTTTGCGATTTTACACCATACCAAAAAATTGCTGTTAATATTTCGTCATTATGAAAGGATTTCAAAGGATTGAAAAGATTATTTCAGAACCTCGTGTAAATGTTGCACAAGCTAATAAAATGGGTGTCGTTTCCACCTATTACTGATGTGTTGTCTTTAGTGATCATTTACTTTGCGACTGATCAGACATAAAGATGTCTGATTTAGAGGCGCCATCCAAGGATTTGATATTTTGTAAATCAGTATTTAATCGTCTTGGTAGTAACTTAACCAACTAGTTTAGTTGATAAAATGAATGTGCCAGTTTTCTTCCGTCTCGTATCATTGAGCGAACGTCTCCATGAGATCAATTTGGATTTGCTTATCGAAGGAAAATGAATAAATCGGAGTCTTAAGATTCCACCGTAGCCGAGTTAAATGTTCATTCTCTAGACAAATTTGTGGGTAAATTTCGTATCATTTATTGGCACATTACGAGATGGTCTTCAATGTGCGTGTTATTCTTATCCATGTAACCCTTATATGGTTACGTCAACCAAGATCGCTGGTTACATGAAATGCTTTCTGTTCGAAATGATCGAATTGGAAATATAATGCCTTTAAGATATGTTTTTCTACCACTTTTGCCCCGGACCCCATGTTTGTTTTTAGCCACATGGTATAACATTAAAACTGACGCCAAATCACAAACAATGTTACACCATAAAAAGAGTTACTAACTCGTGCATTGATTGATTTGAAAGTAAATAACTACGAATTTGTTAGGTTTCACATTAAAGAAACCTACTAAGGGCAAACATTTACTCTGATGTTTTGTTATTAGAAAATACTGCCTTTCCCAAAAGACGTGCGACCGCGATGTCGCGATCAGGGAGATGGAGCGGGGATCCTTGTTGGATGACCTAACACTTTCACATATGTCAAGTTTTTGACAGTTTACCTACCCCTATAACCAACAAGCCCTGGTGTCACCGATAATCGTTACTAAATGTCAGATGCAGTGTTTTGCGGACATAGACCTCGAATACACTCCAAAGAAAGTTTCATACATCAACAGCATCCTAGAGGGATTTCGAAAATATTGGAATAATATGAGTCTGTATTGTATAATATGTCTGTATAGATCAAAATTATTTGGGCATTATTGACTCTATTTAAAAATAGTTCATGGAAAGGAAACGCCAGAAGAAATAAGATAAAATTATTCTGATCCAATAATATTCGTATGTATTTATCAGGTAAAACTAAAGTTTTTGTGATAAGGAACCAATGAATATTTATTCTAAACGATTGTCCTAAATTAACTCAACTAAATCTAAAAAGTCTACAGAGTGCTACCCTCTTCGCTATTTTTGATTCTCTTGTTTACGCAGTGCACTGCGATTAAACTTGAAAGAAAATTATTCCATCATTCAGATGTTACGTGACGCTTCATTTGCATTGCCATTTCTTGAAGAAAGAGAAGAAGTAAGTTGGCAATTTGCCGCCTCACTTCAGCATCAACAGTCTGACGACGTAAGGAAATGAATAAGCAGTCAAAATAAAGTAGGAAACATCTCATTCTGTAATATTGATGAAATGTATTATTTTTAAGTGTCCTGAAATAGAGTGCCATATAATGACTTCACGGTATCGCAATATTCATCAATACTCATCATGGATCCACACCTAAACCAAGTTATCGTGCTCCCCATAAAAACAAGGAAGACTAACGCCAAATTTTCCAAAAATCAAGCCTGAGTATCTCCGGAATCTCCTTGAACACTTTAGCATATATGTCGACGCGAAAATCTTATTTTTAATGTGTGTGTAGATCACTTTAGAGCCTTTTGTCATGCCCATTTCCTCTCCCCGCTCCACCGCTCTAGTCAACATACGAGTGTGGAAATCCAAATATTTGGCCTCGATTTTCTAATCTCAATGTGATCGGAGGTGTGGCAACATTGCTCAAGTGTCCGGTTCTCGTGCCAGCCACCAACGACTGTTGCTTCCATAGCAAAGAGAGAGAGAGAGAGATTTTCATTCCAACAGGTTGATTTCAGCCAGTCATTTCATTACATACAGTGCGCCAATGTCTTCGGTTATTGAAGAAAATAGTCCGTCCCTCTCAGATAAAATTCGCGGTTCCATTCTAGTGTGATTAAAGTTGACGAAGTTCTATTTTTATCACGATGGTTTTTATCTTAAAGCATTTCATTGCTCTTATTCAAATTCGACAGTTTTAATTGTGCCGAACTGAACTGAGTTCAAATATTTAATTAAATAATTAAAGACTTGCGACCCTTAATGGAGGAATACTATACGTTTTGTTATTTCGTTTATGTTGAAGTCGTCGTCAGGTGGTACACATTACAACCAGAAACATAACAACAAAACAATTGAACATGATATTAAACGTAAACATAAACACAAAATATATTTACGAAAAAGCAAAAACAACACAAACATGTTATAATGTTGTATTGTTAATATATTGCTTTTCTGTGTCTGTGCCTAAATTCAAACTCCCGGGTGTATTTTATGTAAATATCATTTCTGAAACGCAACGATTCTAATAATTAACTTCTTTGTCCAATATTAATGTGTTATCCCAATCCATCGAGTAATTATTAAAGCAATTTGAGGTTACTACTAAACTTTATTTAACTGATTTTAAATTTCGTTTGTGCTCGTGGATTCTAGTTTTTAACCCTCTGTTTGTTTTGACCTACATTCTTTACATTTCTTTTTGTATACTACATTGTTAGGATTCATATATATTTCTCTTTCCCTTTCGTTCAAATAACCTTTTTTATTAACGTTAGTAATCCTTAATTATGTAATAATTTAATGAATTTATTGTTAGTGAGTTCCCTGATACTCTACTCACAAATAAAAGAAAGGTTGTGTAACATCGTAGAAGGTATAAGATACCTTGTTTATTACTTCGCCCATTTGTTAGGCACCATTAAGTTCCCACCCTGTTGTTCTTTGTTACCTCTTCTCCGTTTTATTGAATTAAATTATTTTGCTTCAGGATTACGCTCCTTTTTCGATTAATTAATTACCTGGGATTTCATGTGGATACTACGAATAATTGATAATGTCTGTAACTCGTAGATAGGAAAAATTCTATGTAAATATTCTTTGTAATATTATCGACAATTTCTTCTGGCTTGATATTATCAGCTGATAAGCATAATTTTTTATGGCAGTTGTTTGGCTGCAATGAGGTTCTTAATTCACTACGATCATTATCTCTTTCAATGTGACCTTATTACGAAATCTTCCTTAGTGAATATTTTAATTACTGCTTAATATTTTTTCTAGTTTCGCTCCTTATCGCCATATTGCTTGAAAATTGAAAAGATTTTACTAGACGTATTTTATTGATAGAAACCACCAGCAAATAAAAGAAAAAAGGCCGCTCTCTGCTAGCGTATGCATTGAACCGGTTCGGTGGATGGCGGCGTCTGCCCACTCTCCAACACCTCTCTTGCGGAACTCGCCTCAGAGGCAGGATATTCCCGTAATCGGATTTGAGGAGGAAAACAACACACGCTTAGTTTTCTAACTACTCCTACAGTAGCCGCGCTTGAGAGAGCTCTACCTGTTTGGACGTTGCTGTGGAATTTAAATAGCGCTTACTATGAAGATATACGTTACTATCACAAGAAAACTCTCACTGTTACTTTTATGTTCTGAGGACAGCAAATATAATACAATTGGAATTTAATTTCATCAAAGAAGAAATCATTTTTCAAGAGTACGAGACAGACTCATTCACTGTGTGACAGACGCAATACATTTTCAACTCATTCCTCAAAAAAGAATTTCTAAATAATTTTTTTGATTTTTTTTTGTAGTTGTGAGAGCAAAGAAAATAGTGACATGCTTCTTAGCGTACAAGAGGCGAGGTGAGTGAAGAAACTCTTCGCGCATATTGTTGGCTGTGGAGAGGGAAATCCATTCCACCGCTCCACAGTATTGCACGGATCAGACAATAAATAAATATTGTATCCATGATCCCTTCAATATTTATTGATGTGTAAACGCACCAGCAACTTTATTAACAAAAAGTCTGGAATTTTTGTGACACGTCAATACCAACCAATATTTATTGACTGTCTCAGCACTCGCAAATGCGAAATGCACCGAAAACATGTAAGACGGCGCCATGAGCTATGATCGCGCGGTATCGCGATATGTCGGTGAGTCTGAGTTATAATGCAGTAAAATTATATTTAAATAAGTTATTGAAACATTTGACACGCTTCCTCAATTGTGCGCTGAAAAAATACTTCAGCCGGGGTAACTGATGTATTGGCTGCCAGCCGGACAGACAACACCCTAACAGCCAACATCCGTCCGTGAATTTTCGTTCTTCTGTATCACAGAGTACATCATTAGCTCTCACAGCTTAAGTAGCCAATCTACAAGATAAGGAAAGGGTACATATAGTTGAGGATGTTGCCCAGTAAGCATGTAATATTGATTCGACGTGAGTCGATGTCGACTATCTGCATGCTTTCTTCTCGATATTTCATCTCGACTTTCTTGACGATAATCATTTTTATTACAACTCCTTGGTCTTACCTTGTTTTATCACGGGAAACGTTCTTTTTTTTTGACGTCCGTCTTCAGGTATCCGACAGCGACATTATTCGATACAAAGTCCTTACCCTCTGAAGGCGCGAACGCTACCATTGAGCTACTGCAGTAGAATGTTTTATTATCTTGTGTTACGTTGTCTAAGAGTTGACACCATAGTATGGGTACCACGAATAGTAAATACGTAAAATAGTAATCATCTCTAAAATCTTGAAAAATATATTTTTAAATACCAAGAAAATAATTTTTTATGTATCCAAGCGTTTCTTTATTTTGAATATACTTGAAATTTACTCTTATTAGATTAATACATGTGAAAATATCACTATTTAAAATAATAATTAATTATTCGCCAACATTAACTTTCAGAAATTCAATATAGTGTACGGCTGCTTGATGTTAAGAAAACAATACATTTTCGTCGTCTAGACTTCAAATTACAGGTTACGCAACGTCGGGATGGCATCATTTAGTCGTTGTAATGAATCATTTTGTTCAAGTAAACAACTATTCATAGTTGCGAAAGCCATGGTCGATTTGATTCCGTAAAGCAATTACTGAGGCTGCGCCGCCATAGTCATGAGTCAACGAACCGAATGCATAGAAGGCAACGTAACCGAGTGTCATTTAGCTGCAACTACGCACGAGATCAGCGTCGAAGAACAAACAACAGTTCTTGTAGCTATGTCGAATTTTTGAACGGGGCTGAGCTGTTGCACGCAAAGCTTATAAGGTATAGCTGTTGACTATAACTTTCTACCTCCCAGACAAAACAGAGTTAGCTTCCGCAGTGAGAGAAAATTTCAGACGAAAACTGTTTTAGGGCAACTACAGCATAAGCTGTGGCAGCTAATGGTACTGTCTGTCCGCTAGACAGCCAACGCGCGAGCTATCACTGGCAACTTTAGGCTGAGCTGTCTAACTTTTTTTTCGTGTGGGATGTTATTCCAATTATAAAAAAACAATTAAAAAAGAAACATGACACTTGATCGTCTATTGTTAATTCAAAAAAGATGGAAATCGGACGTCTCGAGGGATGATGTCCATAAGAAAACTCGAATTGAATTTTCGGAAATATTTGAAGAAAATTGAAACATCGAAACGGTCCGGTATAAGCACCGATGACGTTCACTTACGAAAGTTGTGGACAATTATGATGCTGCTGAGAATTTTTGAGTATTTCACAGTCAATATTTATTGACAGTATAATGTGAGTCAATAAATACCAAGACTGGCATCACGATATTGGATCGTGATATTTATTTATTGTCTGATCCTAGCCATGTCTCACTCCCTGTACACGTTACGTTCATGGCGTATCGTACTTATGTAGGAAGTAAACAAGAAACTTTGCACAGCGTTTCTTGACTTACATACTGAAAGTTGTAAACCCAAACAAACTACTTCACACTAGTAAAATGTACTGGAGTGCACTAGCACGTACTCACATGGAACTCTGGATCAATAGAGCTCTCACATACCCTTTCATTGGTTAACATACCTCAAATCTAACCCACAACCCGCCATGAACTCTCTCTCTCTACCGTACCACTAACGAGGCATTATTACGTACTACCCTAGATACGTTAGCAACTCGCATGACAGTGTATACGCTAGCTCGCAGGTAGGATATGCAAAAAATCCCGAACAACTGGGAACCAAATTCATATTATTCAAAAACAAAAGTTCCCGGAATAGTTTGCGATGATATTCGTGACAAATTTTGCCTAGTAATTGATTAAATATACTGTGAATCGCTGAATCCCGTCGGGCAATCCTATTATGCCACTACGTGTGTTACTATCGACATGAAGACGGCATGGATACCCTGGGAATAGCTACTCGCTTTAGTAGATATATTTTTTGAATCATTAGACAGTCTAAGCAGAAAATCTAGTACACCTGTACACCATGGAAGAGGTTGACCATAATGCCAAATAGGTCGCAAACTATGCAACGTGCAGTCCCAGATATTAGGTTTGATATCATAAAACACACTATTGCATGCCAAGATGAACAAAGAAGATGCTCAATTTAATTATAATGGAAACTCTATGCTCTATAGCACGACATGGTATATTAAATGGAGAATGTAGTATTTGGTTCCATGCCATAAGAATCAATCCGCTATGAGCTTGCATGTTAATACTCCTTACCAGTGATACTGTCCGATCGTATTTTCAGGACGGACATTATTTGGTTAATACCATTAGTATCGCTTCATTGAATTTTTTATTGTCTTGAAAAAGTAACATATTTAATGAATAAGGAGTTATCTAATGAAGTAGCATATCTAATAAAAACCCATTCTTTAAAAAATAAAATGATTTTAGACTTATTGGGTTGTATCGCTGACAAGACATTTGGCTTTGTAGGTACCTGATATTTTCATGTTTTGATAATATGAATATTTTAATTACAGGAGCAGGAAAAAACATCAAAAAATGAATTTCCAATCATTGCTCACGTTTCGTTCTAAAAAATTTGTGATTATGTNTTTTAAAAAACGAAATACCACTGACTGATTGACTGACTAATCACGAAATCTCAGGAACTATAAAGTCAACGAAATTGAAATTTGGCAGATAGGTTCCTTTTAGCGTGTAGACATTCACTAAAAAAGGATTTTACAAAAACCTACCCTTAAAGGGGTTAAATGGGGGTTGACATGTTTTATGTATGTATTCCACCATAACTTTAGAGTGCCTCGAGCAATTTCAACCAAACGTGACACGTAGATGACAGACTATCGGACAATAAGCATTGTGTACGTAAGACATCCCTTACATCCCTATGGAAGGGGTGATAAGGAGATGACATGTAAAAATAATGGAAAAATCCGATATTAGGATTGAATCAGTTAGGGGTGAGAATAAGAGAGAGGTAAAAATAATCAAAAAACGACCGACATTGATGTTGAATAAATTATTTTTAAATCGCTGAAGTGAAGTGACACCCTCGTTGCCACATAAGTACACGATCACCACATATAAGGAATAAACACCTTCTGAGTTGGGGGTGAGAAGGGGTGAAATGTAAAAATAATCGAAAGTGACCGATATTAGAGTTGAGATAGTACTTTCGGTGTCGCTGAAATTAGTAGTGACATTTCCGAAGACGTCAAAGTTCACAATCAGTCCGTATAAAACCCAGCACCCCTAGGGAAGGGGATGCCATGAAAAAAATATCGAACTGACATGCCAGAAACGAGTCCATAATTTTCAAGCTTCGTTGAGTTGATAGTGAAATCCCGATATTGAGCAAGTTAAATTCAGTCTTCATTGAAGAAACACACCACTAACACCCCGTGGGGGACGGTGGGGATGGAAATGGGTTTATTGATAAAAATCATTGAAAACTAATATTTGAAATACGAAAAATGGAAATTGTATCGGATCCATAGTTTTAGGGTTGATGAAATTTTAAAACTACCGATGTCGGTAATCTCAAGATGAGGTACTCTATTATTAGAGCTGGGAATGTGAAAGATGAGACGTAAAAATTGTGTTAAGAGATCGCTATTGGGATCGAGTCCACGAGTTTTGTGTATTCTGAGATGAATAATAGTATTTCCAATGACGCTATGTACCCTTCACACCACATAAGGTGCACGACACCCCTAAAGGCGGGGGTTGGGAAAGCGTGACACGAAAAATTATCGAAAATGAGAGCTAAGAAAAGATTTTACGAAAATTCACCACTAAGGGAGTGAAATGGGAAATTGGTGTTTTCTGAAACCTTTTTCTCAATTACATAAGTGAAAATAAGGAACAGAGGATACACACCAATACTATTAAAACTTATGACATCGATGAATATCATTCTTGCTGGATATAAGAGGGAATGTGAGAAAGAATAAAATATTACAAGTTCACGTGAGCAAAACCGCGGGGACTCAGCCGGTCAGAAAATGAATTTTAGAATAGAATATCCTCTAAAGGAAATAGTGGAAATTTACGACGACCACATGAATGAATATGATCTTGAAACAGGACAATAATCCCCAACACACGCATGGATAGACAACAGAGTGGATCACATATCAATTATCTCATGAAACGATAATGTTTTTGAAATACCGATGTAACTTTTCAGAGGATTGAAATAACATTGAAAATAAAATATGTGAGCTTTTTCTTCTTCGTTCATACTCTCATATTTTATAGCTAATATCCCTTTTCCCCTTCGTTATTTTATTTTTGTTAATTTCCCTATACCCCCCTTGCTCCGAAAAAAATCGTTCCTCCCCCACCCACTTTGAATCACTTCCGAATCATTTTCCAAAAGAATTATGACCATTTTACATCTTTATCCCTCTTATTCACCCGAGCTCCATGTAATGAAACGAAAGTTACCCAAATATAATTTCAATTAGATTAAAAGACATAATCAGATTTGAATTATCTGTGGAATTGTAGTGTTTGTCTTGAGCATATAGCTTTGAAAGAATGAACATATTAAATTGAAATTAATTACGAAAACTTGAAGTCATTGTTTCTTGAAAGAAAAAGTAAGGTATGAAACCAGAGTAAATTTTGCGTACAATTTCCGAGTAACTTTCTACTGCGATCCAAGAAAAGCACTTCTTCTTTCTTTTACGCAATGGAAGTTTCCTTCTGCATTTGTTAATATTATTCTCAAATGCCACTGGCGTGCTGTGTGCTATTAGGCAGATGCACTAATTAGTGAATTGTAGGTAGGTATCAGTAGAAGCGGATGCCTGAGCTTCCTTCCTTCCTGCTACGCCGCCCCGAGGCCAAGGGGTACCGGATACCGGCAGAAATCCTAGCTATGTCCTGCAAATTTTCGTCGCTTATCTTTACTTGAATTTCCGCGGATGCAAATTGTAATTATTTCGTTATTTTGAGAGACCAAGAACGATATGAATAAATAAATAAACTTATTGTCAAAAAAGCAGTTCAAACTGCATATGACCACATGGAGGACAATAAACTAATTTACTCTCCGGAAGCAAGCTAGGGACCAACCATCCCATCAATTCTCATTGAGGCAGAGGCGGATTGAAAAATTTCAGCATTCTCCTAGATAAGATAAAAAGTTAGCTACGTGTTATAATATTAATAGAATATCAAATTTGTAATTTAACACAAAAAATTCATTCTACAACTACATATTATTATCAAACTATAGATTATTCGGGAATAGTGTTTATAAATCGTATTAAAATAAAACTAAATTCAATAGACGCCGCCCCTAAACAAAAGTCTAGATAACCTGTATGAAAAATCCTCCTCTACCCGAAGGAAAACC
>NNCF01127070.1:364823-423238 GCA_002313205.1 Laupala kohalensis | reverse complement strand
CAGGATGGGGGGGGGGGGTTATGGGCATTTAGCTAAAAATTGATTTGTTTAATAACAGGATTTTGTAACGAAACTTAAAAGTTTTGGTAAGCAATATTATAGCAACAATGGATTAATGGAAAGATGGAGTTTTTTAAAACCTTTTTTTTTCTTTATTTTTTTTCGTTTTACTAAATGTTTTGCTTCTACTGATGAAATGAAGACCAATTTTGTNCCTCCTTCTTCTATCCACCTTTTTGCTGTATCAATAACTCTTACTATTACTAACTCCCACTAACCCCTCCACGTGGGCCAAGTTGTTGGTAACCAAGCTACTAACAATGACCTACCTCTCAACAACTTGGCCCACGTGGAGGGGTTATTGGGAGTTAGTAATAGTAAGAGTAATTGATACTAGGAGGAGGTGGATGGAGGAAGGAGGGTTCGCTTTTCAGTGATATATATCGTTACGGCTATATGAACAGGGACATCAATGCAAAAAGCTAAAAAAAAAAAATCTGACCCTACCGCGCATTGAACCCCGGTAATGAGCTAGAACGCTACCACCCGAGGGGCATGTATAAATTACTCCTCTGAAGCTCATAGAAATTTCTATCTATGTGGGATCCCTGGTTAATGTTGATCATGTAGCGTATAGAAAGGAAGAAAGGGAGTGACTGTTCGTAATTAAAGCCATGCGATGCTGTTGCAGATACCACACTTTCTTCAAGTTTCGCGAGGAGTGCTGAAGGATACTTCTTATTCTGATACATGAGCTGCGTCTTAAATTTATGATATGATTTAAGGTATTATCTCCATGTTGACTGAAGTCAAGTGGCAAATATTCACGAAATAGTAATTTTATTATGCTTTGTTTTATAATGGATGAGGACACTTATTGTGTGATTTTAAAACTTAATAATTAATTTAGACTGTCGTTTCAATAATTCAGAGTAGCATTGTCTCGAGTCACGTGATGCGACTGCAATTGAACAGTATTTTCAATAGCTTTTGGTGAATTATTCTGGTAAATGCCCGATTAAGGTATGCAAATNATATATTTTATATATATATATATATATATATATATATATATATATATATATATATATATATATATATATCGCCACTGGATAGAAATGATTCAAACTATAATTGAAAATATTTTTGGGCGGCACTTAAGCCTAGTCGCTCTGACGCACATAATATATTACCGCTTTGACGAAAATTTTCTCTTAATTGAACATATTCTCTCCTGTATTTCTATTTAATTTCCAGTTGACTAACGATTGGTTGTTTGTTGGTTATGAACGCATGTATTCCTTACAACCATATGAATAGTTCGATTCGTCGATACTTTTCATGGCGAAGGCATTTTTAATTATCTTTGGTGGATTAATCCTTCTCAGAAGTATTGTGGAGGAATATTATAAAGCATTTTAGAAAAAAGAAAATTCCATTAGTTGTTTAGGTCAAAGCAACTAATGGAATATATTTAAACATTTGAACTACATTGCTGCAAAACAGTTAAATACGAGAGAATGGAATAAGTATTTATTAATTATATGTCAGTGGAATCATCATATCTCACTTATCACTCTTCGTGGGGATCCAATTCAGAATTTGTCACTGATTTTTCAATAATTCAGAACTACCAATTTCTAATTTATTAGCAAATGATTTTAAAATCAAATTCAGAATTTAGTGTGCGTGTAATAATTTTGTTCCATCCTTATTTCCCTGACGCAACTCTTTACGTTTCCTTCATTCCCACCTTGTCCTTGAGAATCCTTTGTCCCACTAACTTAGAATATTACATTTTTTGCGATTAAATTTGAGATCTGTAAAATACTATTTAGATGATGTATATTTTCTTATCGTTCACTTTATTTGATTTTCTTTTCAGAGACATTTTCCCCTTCTCTTTCGTGCGTTTTTTTTCATTGCAAGTTCTCTGTAATGTACAAATGTTACTATTTCAGGTTAACCTCATGTGGGTTTGTTTTTGCAAACTTCCACTAAAACTAAGGTTTTTTTTCATTCTGAAATAATAGTCCACAAAGTAGAAAACTTATTTCCGTAATGATAAAAAGTCTTTGTTGGCTAGACTCAGGCCATGAGGTGTGCTCTTCCGTTAGACCATAATACAGAATTAGCTGATTAATGTAATGTTATGGATAATCTCGTAAAGAATTCAATTGAATAGAATCTTATGCTAATAAAACTTGACATAAGTAACTGGTATTGTATGTGCAAGATGTCTCACTTAAACGAGTAATTAGAATTCATCTCAATGGCTTTAAAATTTCTTCAAATAAATTTGGCAACATCACTTCTGAACAACAAAACCAGTGGAAGTTTTCTTGTACAGACATGTAGATGCCACTGGGGCAGCCCATCGCCCACCCTCCCGCCGATGGGCTCATGGTCCTCCACAATGCACCCTCCATCCACACCGTTCGGTCACGGCGCCGCGGGCGAGCAGCCCCAACGTAATGGCAGCAGCAGTGTGCGGGTCTCTTCGCGCATGCGCGCTGTCGCCTCCACCGTCGCCAACTCAGTTCTCCTTCCCCCCGCTACGCCGCACCTCGCTACCCGTTCCCCCGACCACCGTTGCCGCCGTACCGCGCGCTAGTGTAGTGTAGCGTGTGACTTGAGCGCGTCGAGTGCCGAGCGTTCACGTCTCTGTGTTCCGCACGTTCCTCGAGACAGCTGATCGCACCTCATCGCTCTGCTCTTCATCTTTTTGGCTTCTGCTGAAATTTCTCTCGCACATATTTTGCGCTCGGTATTTTGGCGCTTCAAGTTCACACGCGTTCGCAAACTTCATCTATTGCGAATTGCACTCAACTTCACGGTTACTCATCCTAAGAATTTTTCTAGGCAAATTTCAGTGTCCATTGCGGTCACAAACGAGTCTAATCGCGGACTCTTTTGGCGCGGAGAAGTTTATTCAAACTTTTTCACGACGGCAGACAAGGATACCACAACGACAAACCGTAGGGGAAGAAGAAAAATGGAAGGATCGAAATCAGGATCTGAAACACGGAGTGTTGTGGCGGGTTGTAAGCCTCTGATCATCAAGGAAGGGCAGCCTCTACCCCTTATGCAGGTAGGAACCATTGCTAAATTAATCTTATTGCTATTCCTGTGTGTTATAATCGTTTTTGGCGTTTGCTCAAACTAATCGAGTACAAAGTGTATTATCAGAAAACTCGTATCGAGCGTGGGTTAGCCAGCATATGGTGCGCGTGTTGCATCGGTGGAGGGTAGCGGGGGTGGGTGTGCTGTGACGTCATGCCAGGGCGGCTCCCAGGACAAGCCGTCTCAGAAGATTCTGGACATGAACCTCCCATCCACCCCCAGCGTCCGCGATCTCCACGAATTAGTTAAGCTCTCGTACTCTTTAATAGTTACTTATGAATGGACTTCTTGACAGACCACGTGAGTGGATTTGCCCTTAAGGGAGGAACGACCATATCTTGATAAAACGTTGTTTATAGTTGTCAGGATTAGGAGCGTGGTGTGAGTTGTATGTGATAAATCCTTTTTAATTCATACCTTCCCAACTTTTATGTTTAGGCCTGCCAAGCGCATGTTTTCTCTGTCCTTGCTTGTCCCAAACATGTATATCGCCAATAGTACTCACCATTTTTAGTAGAATGTTTCTATTTTAATTGAATTACAACAATTGCAGATGCGCAGTCGTACATTGTTGTATAAAGATGAACAGTTGAATATCTCGATTCGAGCGATGGTATTGGTACTAGATGTGGTCGATGCTCGACATATGTTTTATTTATCTCGTCCTATCTTCCTATTCATTAATACAAGACTCGAGGTAAATTCTAAAAAAAAAGAAAAAGAAAGAAAGGAACTTAGTTAAATACGTCCAGTTGTGATTTATGACTGGTTGTTCCGAGTGATAGTGGAAATGACAACTTCAAGGAGGAAGAGAAAGCGAAAGGGTGTCATGAGGGTTTTCTGAGGAGACAGGGGCACCATTCACTACAGTTCTCGTTACCATTGAACGGAGAGGTGTAAGTGGATTCGATTTTTTCTAATGAGCACCAGGCAGCATGTCACATATGGTTGTTTTTTAGCTTTGCTCTTTTACAGCAGTCTACCCTCTGGTCAGAGCAAGCCGCGACAGAAACCTGTGGAATCTTGTTGTTCGACGAATACCATTCATAGTCTCAAAATAAGGAAATAATTTTCGACCAAGCTTCCACATTTTTTGTGTACTTGTCATTTTTAATCTTCCCGTGAGTATTTTGTTGATATCACCTTCAATATAATTACTTATTGTCAGAGAAGGCAATTGTTTTCCTCCGTTCTCAACAATAAGATATTTTATGTGACAGTAAAGAAAGATTTACGTATATTGTTGCGTGACATTTCATTGTCGTCGCAGTATGTCATTAAATTTCTTAGAAGTAGTCATGTTTTTCGTCTGCATATTTGTATTTTTGAGGCAAATATGTCTATTCATAAAAAAATGGGGTCACTTGATTAGGTATTAATTAGATATCTTAATCTATTTGTGAGAAACACAATACGGAATATGTGGAATCGACGATGACTCAATGATGTGTAATATCACGAGCATGTACACTGGAAGTCGTGCTTTGGTTCATTTGTTATTCGTTGCGATATAATATTAAATCATCCTCATATTAAAACGAATGAAGTGAATAAAAACTATGACCTATACAAAAACAATATTTATTTTCATATTTTAGTTAAATATGTAGAATTATAACGACGTTATTTGAATAAAACGACATTACACAGAATGATATTTATTATCACCCGGTGTATTAAGGAAATCATATTATTAAAACTTGGTAAAAATAAATCCAATTTTTGATTTTTTAAATTTCGACCATTTATTCCGTAAATGTTATCTATAAGATGGTCTACAGTTTAATGCCCCCCTCCCTTTTTTATCCATCTTGATGTCGCGCATGATTTTTTGTACGTGTCTTTGACTTGTAACTGACACTTATTGAGGATTCCTCGCCCTTTCTAAGATATTATTCATCTCTAGGAACGGTCTGTCCCCCGAGCATTGGACTTCTACTTCAAATTTAGCTATAGAATCTGAAATATATTTAATTTAGCTATTACAATTCAATCATGAAAGTACCTAGTCTTATGGGATTACATTGATTCTCTACTGTTCGCATGGCGAATATACCTCTAATTTATGAATTTTGAAATATGGTAGAAAAATTGTGGATCAAAAATTTTAATACTACGATTTCTCTACGTTATATTTTCCGGACTTAATCTGACTACTTAGAATCCAAATATTTTTTATACATGGATTATTTATGGAATATTACCACAAACATGCAGTTATATTAATTACTAACGAAGTTTCACTATTTCATCTAATAATTGATCAGATGATGTCTTTTTTCAACATCTTAAAATCGATTCGACAAATTAAGTTGAATTGATTTAACAATTAATACGAGATTTTGAACCAACAGTCAGTGTTCTATTGAGTGATGAACTTAATTAAAATGCATGAGAAACTGGAATCGATGCTTCAGAATTTTGTTTCTCGTAGTTAAGAAACGTATGTTAATAAATAATAAATTGCTGGAAATTTTCAGCGACATACGTGTTGTTAACTCAAAAAGTATACATTACGTGGTTATCGTTTTAATTCATGAACATTATTATTGTTATTTTCATTACTACATTAATCGAGTCCTCCTTTCAGTATTAAGTAACATTGAATTGTTCGTCACTTTATTTCAAATTGAAGGAAATAGTTGCTTTTTTTTTGTAATATAATATTCCTGGGCATGTTAACTAACAGTCAAATCACTTGCTTTGTAAGATAAGTCCAAGGGAAAATTATGTGGAGAATGTAATTACAAATTCATTACGACTTCCTGCGTTTATAATTAATCTTCTTAAAATCATCTTTTACAGAAGATTGGTCTCCTTAAAGTTCATTTTATTTTATTAAAAAATGTATGTATCTTATATTCATATCTTGTCTTAAAACTTGTAATTATATTAACTGAAAAGAAAATTAATACAAAAATGAAAATGTTTATTAGGTTATTTACAATAAAATAAATGATAGCCATTTTACAGGATTTTACCTTCAACAAGTTTTTCAATGTCATATTCACAACCCGCGTTTCAAATTACTTACTATTTTGGGTAGGTCTTTTCAACTTGACGATACGTTCTGAGAGTTCGATTTCTTTGATATGATTCCTGTGAATAAAATAAAGATAATTAGTTTCCTGTATACTGTACATTTGTACGTGGAAAATTTGTCTGTTTTGGTATCTTCCTATCTGATACCAGTTGCGATTATCTGAGATTTACATGTTTGTGTCGACAGTTCAAATTCACTAAGGTCTAATATGTAAACCATTGGAACGCGATGTATTTTAATGTACTGCATATTAAATTTTGAATTTCACTTTATCTTTTGTGGCAAAAATTTTTACCCATGAGGAAATAGTTGTAGTATTGGCACTTCTGCGTGCGTTAGTTGATTCGATTATCGCGCCAACCTGTTGTCCCCGCAGCCAAAGAAGGATAATGAGATGTAACCAATGGAGCGAAAGCGCGGTGTACTCATGTCTTCTGCGGGGGGTGACCTAGCGTAGCTCCACCCATTCGAGACTGCACGCCGCAACACCCACTCATAGGCTGCTATAACCCGTGGAAAAGCTTATCTCAGGAGTATCGTGTGTCCTATCGGTCAAAGGTCAGATAAAGCCCGCCGCCCCAGCTGGTATATCAAATTCTGCCGGTTCAGTGATGGTCTACTTCATTTATGGAAAATGTATTTATCAATATTTAAACAAACAAAATAATCTCCATGTAAATAGTTGTAATTTTATAATTCCTTCAGCTTTTGTCTCATTTTTAATCGGACAACTTTTACATAAATTAAAGGTTATAAAATTATTTGACTTTATTCTAATGTAACAATACGATAATTTACGTTCAGAATTAGGTTCATTACCACAAACGCTCTTCTGCAAGCTTTGAAACGCTTTTGTTCACGACGTAGAAACTGTAAACTTATTTAACATTAACATAGCGTGGTGCCACTGTAATTTTCTGCGAAGCTAAAATGTGTTCCTAGCTAGTTTTGAAAAATAAAATGTACTTATTAGTTATGAGTGAAGGTATATATGCCTATCAAATAAGTGATGAAATAAAAAGTTTATGACAAACTTGCTTTTTATTTATTTTACTCAGAAAACGAAGAGATTCCCTGAAAAATAATTCAACTTTTATTTATTTCAGTCAGTACTCTACGCAAAATGTCAGTCTCCAATCGTAACACGTAAGAAGCTATGCCAAAATACTGATGGAACAGAACCTGAGGGGGGNGAGCAAACTGGGTAGTTAATAATAATAATGATTTTATTGTCAAAAACTCAGATATAGATTATTTAGTGTTTATTTGAATTTTCACGTTTGGTGACTTTTGGAAAAGAGCTATTTGTGCTGCATTACTTAAAAACATTTAATGAAAATGTTGAAACAAATCTCAGAGACGTGTATTCAGAAATATGGCGAAGCAGGTTTGCTTTGGCATGAAAAAAAGAAAGCAATGTTAGACCTCTGACATCTGACGATGATCAAAACACTTTATTGTGTTAAAATTCTGTTCCACTATATATGGAGTAAGACATTAATTTATGAATCTTAATTCCCCATAAAAATCTACAACATTTTATAGTAAATTGTAATATTCACCCAGTATTTATTCATTAATTCAACTCGTGAATTTAAATTAACTTAATTCTAAATTAGAATTCAGTATAGAATTCAACTACTACCTTCTTATTAACAATTTTTAAAAGAACGAACAACGCCCAAAGAATATGCCTTTCCTTTTAATCCTCGATGGAAAACTGACACGTTTAGCTTGTTATTTCAACGTTCAACCTCTTTCCCCGATTGTGTAGGAAAGGACTAATGTGGGCGGCAGCGTCCAAACATACGATTCTGATAACAAGAGTACAACGCCCACGTAAGAAAGATTCGGCAATCTCGCAATGCTGGCATTGGCTTCTCAACTTTCACGTGGTCTTTGGGCTCCTCCCTCATTAGCTTTCTTTTGCTGCGAGGAGAATAGCGTGTGTCTAACGGCATGGGCAGAAGTTCTTCGCATGTATCCGTTTTTATTACTCGGGAGTTTTACTGTGGGTACAGATTTTCTGTTGTTTGATTCCCTGGCTTTTAACAGTATTCATCAACTAAACATTGGTAAGAATTTAATGGTGACATTACTATTTTAATAACTTAGTGTTTCACAAAGGTAAATAATTATTTTCTTTCTTACGCAAATTGAATCATAGCAAATAAATGTTTGAAGTACAAACTACGCCTTCAACAATATTTTTAGGAGGTTTTAGGAGTTTCGTGTTGTGGTTAAATTATTTTTTATGAACGTGTTGGTGTCACCCTCACGCAATTGTTGAGATTACTTTACAGAAGACATTAACTGATGTGGTAGTAGGGATCAAGGTGTCCAGTGGTACGTATGTTAACTTACGAGGAAACTTTCCACTGGAGAAGTGAACGTAAACAGAGTCGTTACATGCTTAAAAGCTGTGGTGCTGCAGGTGGTATTTCCTTCGAAAATTTGTGGGGATTTTGAATGCTGAGACGTATGAATGGAAATCAACACGAGTTATAATATACCCGAAGATTCGATAATTTTTAATACACAGTTTAAGCTCGAAGGTTTAACTAAAATTTGGTCGCCTCACGTACCTACCTTACTCTCAAGAAATCAATATTATTGGTATCATTGATATTTTGAATTAAATTGATTGAATGAGTCACGAAGATAAAAAAAGATGAAAATGAATTCGCCAGCAAGTGTATGGAAGCATATGTAATAATTAATATTTTTAGTGTAATTTGACGTAAATAATTAATTTGGTGTAAGTGAAGGTTTTACCAAATAGTAACACGTCAAGTAATGAACTAAGTCTAGTATGTTAGTATTTCGAAGTCATCTGTTCGGTTTTAGATTATTATCGAATCCAGAAGTTGGCTAGTTAGGGTCTACGTTGTCTCATTTGGTCCAAAAAAATTATTAGTATCTTATTGCAATTAATTTCCAAAATACATGCACGAACTGTGACTTTTCGATTTGCGATTGGTCCCATTGAGTTTGCACTTCGTCTACTGCAAATTCTTCTCCGCGCTTAAATATGCAAGATTTCCTATCTATCTCCATTTGCGTGTATGTATAGGAGTGTGCAGAAGAATGAATGAACTAACCCATCACCAATGAATTATCAGTGTGTACATTTCCCGCACGGGGTTGCGCGAGACGGTTGAGTATCCAGGGATGTCGCGGTATCCCTCTGCAGCACGCCTTCCGATGGCGGCTGGAACATGTTCTGGCGTTCCTGCTGGCGCTCTTGCTCCTCGTACTTCTTGCGTCGTCGGCGCTTCCTCTTCTGGCGCTCCAGCATGGCGGAAGCGGTGGCGGTGGCGGCGCTGGCAGCAGCAGCCGCCGCCGCTGCTGCCGCTGCCGCCGCCGCCAACGCCGCTGCCGTGAGAGCCACGGCCACCACCACGAGGATCGCGAAGGCGACATACGCGAGCGACAGCGTCGTGTTCTCCCCCGCGTGACTGCGCTGGCAGGGCCACTCGGTTTGACATTAGGTTTGGTATTACGCGGTCTCATATTTCTATGCCATATGTCTACTATCAATGATCTTAGATGAAACATAGATCCATGGTATGCACAACAATTGAGCTATCATCATATGTTTACGAACCCATGTCATATCTTTGATCATAGACATATGATGTAGGAATATGAACTTGTAACACCGGCCTTAGAGAGTTCAGAACGAAAATTTCACCTCAACATTCTCATAAACGACACAAATGCCAGGTGTAGGAATTCTTGAGTGTTTGTCGTAGACATCCATCAGAGTGCCAACGTTTGGACTTTTATTTGGTCTTCATGAGGGCTTCCTACAACCGTCACAAGGCAGCATACACGAAAATAAAGAAGATCAAAACAAATCGACATCCCACAAAACATGTTGTAATAACACACCAACACTAACAAGGTGCATGCATTTCAAGTTTGTCGAAACATTGGCTATCTGATGAATGTTGTATATGACCAAACCTCAAGATTTTCAATTCCTGTTGCACCTGAATTCAAGAATTTCTATTGATGTGAATAAATGTCATTATTTGGTACTTTTCTGCTTAATCACTTAACAATCCGAAAACAACGTCTAATGACGTGAGAAGTTAGAAATAATGGCGTAAATTTCTCAAAACTTATTCTGTTCAAACGAAGAAGTTCCGTGTCAAAATACCTAATATGTTACCAAGAGACTGGGTAAATTTTTGTGTGTATTTATGGGTAAATTGATTAATGGAAATACATTAACTTATTTCTCAAAACCTATGTAATTTTTTTATCTTTTCGTTCAGTTTGTTTGTCTTCTCGGTTGAGAATGTGTTACTTAGTGTTAGATGCGTTAAAATCTCCCTTCCATGGAATTCATTTCCTATTCTCTCCTATTACCTGATTATAACCTCTCTGACTGCAGTTTTAACTTACTTGGCAGTTGTTGATATTTCGTTATTCTTTATAATTATCTGATTAGTCGAATTTTTAATTTCATTTGTTGGTAGTAGTAGAGGCGAGCCATGCTGACAGGAACAGCTTGAGTTATTCGTATAGACACGTTTACTGCGAAATTTATTCTCGTTAATCATTTGCAACTTTTCCGAAATACCCTAGTGACAAAATTGATTAATTATTTAGGCTTATAATTGTTAGAAACAGAAAGTTGTAACCATGGAATATGTAACTTGTTTAATCACCTTTGTCTATTAGAGTACTGACTGATATATAGTATAAGAAACCTCAGTCCGTTTGATAAGTTCATAAATGTGCGAATTAATAAATCCTTAATTCTCTAGTTCAACGTCAAGAATTGTCGTAAATTATTCTTTTCTTTCGCTTTAGAAAGTGCATTATTAGTTTCGTTTGTTGTTATAACCTTATCAGTGCAGCAAAGCTTGAGGTAGGGAATACTTTGTTGATCTTTGTCAATTGTCTATCTCATTCTGCTACGATACTAACGTAGATAAGTATCTCAGTTACTTTCAATGTTATCAAAATGAAATATGTATAGAAATGTGAGGACCAATTGTCCAAACAAACCAAGCATCGAAGTGATTTCGCTTAAACTCACCCGTAATAAAGTTTTGTTTTGTTTTTATGACCACGAGATTAAAATTTAACTGAACTTGCGGAGTTTCATCATGTGAATATTTTCTCTAATGAATCCATCCCTACTTACTGCTCTTACAACTCTCATTTTATATTGCTGTTTTGATTGTTTTTACTGTGGTTTAATATTTGATATACATACATTTATCTTAAGTACATATATATCTACATTCGGAGATAAATCCTGGTATAGTGGCTCAATTATTAGGATTCTGGCTAAGGAATTTAACACTACTATATTTCGGGAAGCTTATGAAATACTATATTTGCTGCTTTCATCTTCTTAAACAATCCTTACACATATTTACGTTCTTGAAATAACATAAATTATTATGTGTAAAACGTAAAAAGTTGAAAATAAGTAACGGTTGCGAAGAATGAAACTTATTTTTCATATTGGCAATTCGCACGTTGAAAAGTTAATCTATCTTAGCAATTGTTCATTGAGTGTTTCTTACGTTGTGACTTCTTAATGAAGGCAAATTTTCAGAATACCTTTTTTCGAGCACCTTCCGAAATTTGAGAACGTTGCGATCGATATTTTATTGGGAGCTCGTGTTGTGGCTAGAAGATCGCTGTGAAAATCATTCGGGGGTGGCACTAGCAAGCGCTTGCGATTCATCGTCTGCACGCGCCGCTGTGTTCTTTGTTACTTCCGCGTCTGCCGTTCATCCCCACTTCTCTCCTTCCTTACATCCGCGCTTCCTCCCTTCCGTCGACAGTTTCTCACGAAATATGTTCGTCTCGGCTGCGGACGAAGATGCGTGACACGATTGTTCTTCCGGCTGCGCCGTGACGTTTGTTTTATCTGCTACTCGACTCTTGTGAAAGAATGGGACTGGTGCGATGTGAGATGTAAGGTTATGAATTGTTGATTTCGCCGAGGTTGTTTTGTCTACGTACTTTTTTTTCCTTACAGATCTAAAAATCGTTCTCTTGTGTGTTGATATGAATTTTTGTTTTGGACATCTTAAACCGTAGTTCATATCGTACCTCCTCACTCCTTTGTTAATTAACGAAATAGCAGTTGCACAAAAAAGCAATGTACTGGACTCTCTTGGAATATTTTTTATTTGCTAATTTGTGATATTTTAATTATGACAGTTACGCTATTACACTAAAGAATATCTCAGAAACTTATTCAAATACTGAATTGTAGTTATGTTAAATAAATACTATAGAGAAACGACCTGACTTTTTTGCAGTCAGTTTAATGTTGACATAAAATTTAGAAAGACAAATTTTCAACGGAGAAAATCAATTGAGGAAAACTAGCATACCTGGCTTCTTAGATAGAAATAGTCTATTTCTAAATTTTATATTTACCGCAACTAGGAATTAATGTTACAATAAGTCATTATATTCAAAATATTGCTTTTATACGTCTTTGTTTATTGTAAAATTGATTTTCCTGGTTGAAAATTATTGTATCCACAGTTTTGCTTTCTTATTTTGTTTTGTGGAAACTAGTAATTAATGTCACAATATATTATATAATTTTTCGTCAAATTTAAATTTCAATAACAAAATTACTTTTCTATATATTTGTTTATTTTTGTAACATCATTGATGATAGCCACCACGCGGCTGAAAATATGATTTATTGACTACATATTATTTATACACTTATGTGTATACCAACACCGAACCTCGATATTCAAATACAAAAATTCCTTGATAATATTTTAACGTTTTAATCATAAGTCATTTTAATCATAATCGTAGTCTTGTATAAATTTTCTTAGTCATTCAGTAATGTAATAGGGTGTAATACATTGTCAAGTTAGCATATTTCTTATTTAACATCGCTATATAATAAATATAGTTGTCGAGTATATAATTTATGAAGTTGTGCATTTTGTTAGCGTGGGTCGTCTGATCGAACAAAGCGAGTTCTGTGTCCTGCCTCCTAGTATTTCCTTTTCGAACGTGGTCAAGAGGAAGAGAAAAGTGAGAAGGGAAACTGCATTCCCCACAGTCATGCGTCCATCCGCCACACGGAACTCGGTTCTCAGTTGTACCGCGCTGCACCACCCACGCACCTCCCGCATTACCCGCCACGCACTCCTGCGTTTTCCGTGGCTTAGACATGCCTGCGTTGGTCTTCACAAGCCACGGGTTGGGATTTGCACAAAGCAGACGGCACAGCGGTTGAAATTCTCTTCTAAATGATGTCGCGCGTCGACATATGATAGAATAATCATATGAAACTAACTATCAGCTAATGATTTGCATTAATAAAATTATATTATATTTCTATATAATGTATGAGAGTTTCATTATATTTCTGGAATATTTTATCCACGCAAACTTTTGATGAGGTAAGAAAATAGGATAATAGAAGATGACCTGGGAACAGGAGACATCGGTATCCTAACACAACACTTATTCCCTGAGTTTGGAGATGTCTCATGTCCGCCAATAAAAAATTTTAAGAACAGAAAACAACTAAGAAGAGACCGGAGTATGATAACTATACATTCACGTATGTGTATATATTAGGTGGTTGTATATTTTCACGGAAATGATTTTATCTCCGAGGATTCCTTTTATTACTTTTAAAATATTTAAAAATGCGCATATTATAGATTCCAAAGAATGTATGACGATTGTAAAGCAAACTGAAAAATAAATGTTCCTTTGCTCTTCCTATTTACTGTGTTCATAAGAGGAGACAAACCGCTAAAATCTTGAATTATCTCGTTGAACTCTGTTCGGAAAATTTACCAGCGAGTGATATGGACTGTTGACAATACAATGCCATGAAGTAACTGAAATAATTACATATCTTAGTTTCATCCGATAGAAGCTTTGACTCCCAGATTTGATCGTTTAATTTCTATTACAAATATTGATGAAGCTAGTTTCAAGATCTCAATCACATTAGAAGAGAATAATTTGAGAAGCGAGGTTACAAATTATACATTTGGCAACTTTATTGAACTCAGGTTTAGAGAAAATATAGTTACTTTCTAATCTCTCGAAAAATTTGCCATATTATTAACGTACCTAAAAACACGTAGAAAGGAAAGAGTATATGTATTTTCTCATCAATTCACATATCTTTGATTACATTTCATTGCAAAACCTGATTTAGATTGGTACGTCATATAGACGTGTGATATATTGTCTCTTTTTAATTCTTCTGTGCATTTCACTCGCTCACATTCGTCATTTAGGAAAATGACATATCTTACGTAGCGGTTTGTGATGTCCGACGCGGCGCTGCGGTCGGACAGTTCCCGCGTCACTACTACCGGGACTTACGTAAAGAGTGCTAGGTTAAGGAGGGGTGGAGTGGGGTAGGGAGAGACCCTCTCCTCCGGCCTCATCACGCGGCGTGGCGCGCTGCTGTCGCCTTGGCAGGAATGTTCGCATCCGTTCCCCATCCCCACCTTCTTCCCTCTCGCGAGTCACGTGGCATATTTTACGGCGATACGCTTGTGAACCAGATGACAGGACAGCGCTTGTTGTTAAGGCGTTCCTTGACAGACTATGGACGTAGGTGGCTTCAAAAGGCAGTCGAAAGACAGACGTGAAAACACACAGGATAAGAAATTGTAGAACACTAAAACAAAACAAAAAATATGTATGGACTCGAGAAAGTTAAATGTTCTCCCAATTGTGAATTAACGAAACTTGCATTTTAAGATTCGTCGATTTTAATTAATATATTGCACCTACGCATACACATAATAAATTTTTGTGGGGCTTTACGGCTCGTCGACATCTAGGTCATTAGAGCCCTAAGATTCTGTACAGGTAGGGAAAATGCAGTTACGCACTAAGAGAGCCAACATGATTCTCTCCGCGTGTGGGACTCGTCGAATGACTCAACCATACCCACTAAAAACCTTCCTGAATTACAACTCAAAACTCAAATATCAACATATCTCAAAACTTTACGCATATCATTACAAAAATGAAAATAAAATAAACAAAAAGGAGAGGAGAGGAAAATGAATGATACCCTAGCCTTAATAGTGTTGTATTCTACATTTTTTTCTTTTTTTTCCGTTTCATTTTATGGGCGTTCATGCCACCTCGTAGTATCTTTGGCACTAGCAAAAAGAGGTTCTCTTTTCAATCATCTCGCGCTTCTTTTCGTGTTCTATGCACAGCGCATCGTAGCCACCTTGCGGTTTTCCCGTCCGCGCCCCTTGAAGGCGTGCGCAAATCTATCAACCGACCAATACCTTCAAATATGTTATCTTGTTAGTATATTCCGCGAAAATTTTCTAATTTTGTCCTGGTTTCTATTAGTATCCATGTTTTTTCGTATTTAATATATCTTGTATTTTATTTATCTTAAGATATTCTACAGTTCTGTGAAATATCAAAGGAATTATTTGACTTGAAACACGTTTGGCGCTTCACACCTGTAAGCTTATTACAGTTTCTAGCGCACGCAATGGCCCGTGGCGATGCGCATGGCGGATGGAGACGTGGAAATGCGTGAGCGCCATTCGGTCTCGCTTTCGCATTAGTGGTCAGAGGACCGAGTTAATTGTGCCGTCGGGCGCGTGGCACTTCGGAAGGAAAAAAAATCTTGAAGAGCAGTAGTGTACTGTGGAGGAACTGGCAACCACGGGTCGCTCTCGCGTCTCGGTGAACGGAGAAGAAGAGCCGGCAGTTTGCGCAGGTAAAAGAAGATAAAGGGGCGACCCGCAGCTGCGTACCCGATTGAACAAAGGGAGACTTGCACCCCCATGGTATCGTGCTGCACTTGGAAGATAGAGGAGCAGCTTGCACGTGGTTCGCGGGTCGCGGGCATGTTAGTGCGAAAGGTTGCACCTGGAACTGCTTTGCCATCCAAAGTAATAAATACGAAAGCCAAATTTTTACAGATTAGAGTAAACTTTTTTTTATCAGTACGTTTCTAATATTTCTCTATTTTCGCGGGATACGTTATAAGTTATTACCTTGTACAAATTTTATTGCTTTGCGATAGATCTTACGTCTTCTTTGAACAAAAAATTCAATATTTCTCTAAACTGCCATAAAATTTCTCCCTCGAGCTCTACAAATCTCTGTTATCAAATTTCACGTATTTTTTGTGACAAATATTTCTATATAAACTCAACATGTACTTCTTTCTAATCACAAAACTGTATGTACTGTTTGTATGTGGTGAACTATTATCATCAGTACTGTATTGTGTGTCGTATGAATCGTTTCTTGCTCCTTCTTCGTGCCACATTTTATTCTGCGCACGAAAACCTTTGAGGGAGAGTTACTCTCCTGTTTGCTTTTTATGTCTCAATAAGTCTTGTATTTATATAGTTGAGACACTTCCTGCGGCGTTAAAACGATGCGATTTTTTTCAATTCTATAAATATCTAACCCATTGCTTACCTATCTTTTAAGACACGCTTCTTCCATTTAATCCACGGATCACACCTTATACACATCACAATATAACAAACATTAAATCAGTATACAACTAAATTACATGCATAACTAAATTACATGCATAACTAAATTACATGCATAACTAAATTACATGCATAACTAAATTACATGCATAACTAAATTACTTTTCACAAAATAATATGAAATTATAAATGAAGTGGTAGAGAAAGAAATGGAGATATTTAAATTACAATTATGTTAAAAATTATTTTGTTTTTTTGTTAGACTATTAGAAAAATATATATTATATTGACTTCTATATTACATTTCGAAAGGAACGAATATACTTATGGCGCCGTGTGTGTAGGAGCGGCGCCCCAGGCAATGGAACACATTTTGGGAACCACTGCTTACCGATTTAAATATGTACCGCCATACTTTCAACAACGGACAAATTAAGTAATGACAAAAGTTGACACAGGTTTACTTCATTGATTTGTATCCAAGGAATATAATCATTTTCGTCGCAGAAGCAACCGGATAAAATTCGCTGAGAAGTACGTCACGATACTGTGGAAGGTTATTGCTTATCATATCTTCATTCTTGGTGGCACTCGCGTTTACGTCATTTGGATGACAGATTGTGAAATCATATAAAAGAAAATAATAGCGGAAGGGTCAGAAAGTAAGCGACCTTCCGTTTCTTCCAGGTGGTTTCCTGTCGCATGAAATTGCTCACCTGAGGGCTTGGAGATACTCGTCATTGAAGTATAGCTATTACATTTGCATATCGTGATAGAGAGTTGACTCATGGTGTAATAACTGGATTTATCGTTTGAAAAACATTTTAACCCATGCATCATTAGTTTTTGAAAAATAAGGTAATGAGAGAGGTCGGGAAATCGCCACATCATTTAATATAAATGGGGGNTCATTTAATATAAATGGGGGGGGGGTAGACATAAAGAATTTGTAAACAGAAGAAAGAAAATGTACATTAATGTCAAATGGTACATAATATATAAATAACTTGGGTGACCCTACAATGTACTACAATATGAAACATGATACGAGTTAATTTAATTCTTTCTTTCTCGTGTTCCTTTTTAGGATGAAGATCACCCACACTAATTTTTGTATTGCCGCAAACTTTTTCGCTTTTACATGCACTGTTTGCGTACCCGAATGCGCAATTCACTTGTATCATATTTTATCTTAAATAAAATAAGCTACAGATTTAATACACGAACAGTGGAATATTTTAAAAGGTATATTCACCAGAAGGAACGTATACTCAGAAGATTAAAAAATAACGGTAGTATAAGACGATAAATGAAAATTCGATGTTCTTGTCAACTGAGACAACATCCTTCATTCCAGAGTTCGCTCCGCCGTAAAACGACTCATCGGCCAAAAAAGAAAAAAAAACTTGCAACTTCCTCTGTACTACCATCACCTATTTTTAGATTGATTCTTACAAACATCTTTTTGAACTTGCCATCTCATTAACACAAATGGGAATTTGGAAGGAATAGTAGACCCCTTCCCCTAATAACGCTAGGATAAAAATTGTTGAAGTTACTTTCCGTTTTCTGATTCGTAGCGTGTGAATGGACAGCCCCCTTTCATGTTATCCCTATCAAGTTTTGAACATTGCTATTTCTAGATTTTGAAGGACGGATATGTGTGATCTCTCCCGCCTCACGAGCTATAATTCCGCCTTGACTTTCATGAATGATGTTATTGAAGAAAGACTGAACACAATTCTGGGGCAGAGAGCCATTCTAGATATGTGTACGTAAAACTCTTAATGAATCCTTCCGTTTTGTACAGGATGAACTTAACCTTCTTTTATTCCGATGCTCTCATATTTGCCCCTCCAACTTGTGTACCTCCCCTGTAAAACAGCTTTTAGTCCAGTCCCCTCGGAGTCTGTGTTACGCTATGCGGAACCGTGGCAGGATCCGGAGAACAAAACCTTCGTCGCCGAATAGAAGAGGGGAAGCGCGGAGGAGCTCTTGAGAACTTTTACTACTGAGATGACTGCAATAAGTACGATTCAGTGCGAGGCGCCGAACCACGCTTCCCCACGCCTCCACCACTCATCCCCACCATCGAGGTTTTGTTGCTGTTATCCAATGCGGTCCAATAGCTTTCCTCAACAATAAAACTTCTTTCTTCTATCCGATTCGACGGGAATCCACGTTTTTATTGAATTTTTATCCTTGTTGAAAGTTTATATTTGTCGCTTTTTTTTAGAGGAAGGACTTCTCTGATAAAATTTGAACGAGTCACTGTTCATGAATATGTTTTTTCTCTGTTCATGAATTTTAGTTCACAATAATTGAGGTAATAATTAGTAAAACAGCCGCCATGGAATTTTTTTAGATTTTCTGTTCAATTTTTTATTTAAACTTGTAAGAACAAACAGTATTTACCCCATAACATAACGTTTCCGGTAAATGTGTTTAGAAGTGTAATAAAAATGATTTGGTAGTTTTGAAAATAGCTGACAGGTATTTTAGAATAGTATATAATACGGAGTATAAATTGTATGTTGAATTTTGATCTCATGAGTCGTGTCAAACCACCGTGCGTAGCCACAACGTGTACTCGGTAAATTTCGCACGGCGGTCAGTGAGAGGACGAAGTGTCGTGGACGGGGTGCGAGGGGAAAGTGGACGCCACGGACAATGGACTGGGCTGCGGAGGCGACGTAACGACGGCGCCGGGCGGGAGGGCTCTGCGTCTCCTCTCCACGGTCGGGAAGCTACTGCATATTTTCCAATGTCGCGGGGAACCATTGTGCTCGCTCGTCGGGGTCGCCTCCACCGGAAGCCCCGGACTCCGACGGACGTCAGCCACGGACTGTTGGGTTGGACGCACGTATCATTTATGAGATGATGATGTTTCTCCACCCATCTTAAAAATATATATCTGCAGAGAAAGACACTGCCGCGAAGAGATGTTAATTTCCTCGAAATATCACTGCTCGCCATAATAGAGGTTCATGATATATTTGTCATTTCTAAGAAATCTTGCTGCATTGATAAATTGGTCTTCTCTTAAAGGAGTAAGTATATTTATTTATTTCATTATACTAGATCAGTTACGCGACATACATTTCTTTCAACCGTATGAGTTGTCCGAACCATCAAATTTCTTAAATTCATTTTTAATAGGAGTATTTGTTATTAACTAAAAATGGGCAAGACATTGACAAAACAATTCCGGGAACCAGATGCTATTAAAACCTATATAGTCAGGTTGGGTCAATTCTGTTACATTTTCGATACGCAGGAGATACATTTTTTAATTATTCACTTGATAAATTAAAAGGGTCTTAAAAATCAAATACTTGTTTTATTTACATTAACTTCTTTTAAATATCCTTAGCGCGTACATTATTATAATTGATTTTCATCATATATTGATACAGTTCAAATGTGAATATTTTTACGTCCGCGCGGTCATTTGAACAGAGAGAAGAATGGAGAAAATTGCTCCTCACATTCCTGCTTAAGTGGGAGTTTTTTGTGTGGAATTGTTTGGAGCCAAACTTAGTATAATGGGAAACTACGGAAATTAGGATAACTTCGGATCGAGAATTCCCGATTGCGATCTAGCCTAAGTGGAGAATTTATGTTTCAACCATCTGTTATGATATAGTAGCTTGCGTCAAGGCAACATTACTAATGCTAGTCCTTCGCCTCAATCTCTTTGCAAGGTACGTAAGAAGCTGTAAAGATCGCTGAGCTGAAGCCGTTCCACCATATTCGCTTCGCCCGCGACTTGCGGAGGAGGGAACGCACATCTTGTTGAAGGTCATAGGAACAGCAATCGAGTTCTCTCAGACGAAGAACGTTTTACGCATTGCGTGGATACTTTTTGTCGATCAACGATGCGTACTTTACCTAGTCAGATACGAATTACGGTCAAAGTATCGTCTTTCACTCTTGCGAGGAACTAAATTCGCTCTGTATGGCGGGTGGTTGTGCCTTAATTACTGAATATATTTTCACGTGGGGCTATTATCAGTGAGGAGAGGAACACTTTTTCCCTTCGTACTTTTTTTAATTCTCTTATTTTACAAATTGTCTGATAGCGTTTGCATTCATTGAATACAAACAGAAAAGTGCCAACCCAGAGGGTTAATTTATATTCTGTGAGAAGTTTAAATTTCCCCCAAAAAACATTAAAGAGCATTTTTTGTTAAACATATCTTTGACGCATTGTTGAAAACGAAGTCTTTATCCTAAAGTTAAGAGAGGCAAAGAAAAGTTAAGAAAAAGAAGAACAGCCAAAGCAATTTTGAGCTTGATGTTACCAAGCCAAGAAATCGAAAATCCATAAATATCCATCTTTGTTATTTTCGTGTAGATCCATTTCAATGGTCTAGTTCAGAGAATCACAATAACGTGAAGTTTCTTCAATATTCATTTATTGCTATGGAAGTTATTGTACGAAACAATATTGAAATTATTGTGAAAAATCATTACACAATATTGATGAATTCCTGATTCTCTGCGGTATTTGTTTCCACTAATCCTCCGTAAGGTTTCGAAATGAAATTCGGGAATTTTATTGTTAGGTATGAATATTAAATCATACAACCCGCTACTATTGCTAGACCAAATTTCTAGATGTGCTCTATTATCATCTTAAACACTGTGATACGCTTTCAGGCATTGTCACTGAGTGACATTATTCGTATTGAAATGTTGAGTAGATCTCGTACTTAAAGATAAAAATGTGCTCAACATTTTTGTTATTTATATTGTTCTTGGATGTGGTACTGTCCAGCTGAAATGTGCGGAAAGAAAATTGAAGACCTCAGATTGTCTCTTTAAAGTTAAAATTGGATGTCTTCTAAATAGCTACTGTTAAAGAAAGAAATTGGTAAATTGTAGGCATTGAATTTTGAATTATGTTTCTTTTTTCAAATGCAAATAATTTATTATTTGGCATGGTAGCTTTTTAAGTTGGTTAGATGAATTCAGCGAATAGTCACATAACATAACTTAGGTGTAGGGTACTTAGGCGTAGGGATTCCATGCGTCACGCAGTGAAAAGTAGCGAAATCTTTTGTGTGCGCGCGCACGCTTCATAAAAACGATGCAGGTGGTCAATAGTGGAGCTTCTTTTCTGTCTCGTGCCCGAAGGTGCGGTCAGCAACAGGGCAGCGACCGCGGGCAGCGCGCCAAAAAGAAGTATTTTGGGCACGGGCCTTGGCGGACATTTGTGGAGTCCGATTGTCGTATGGGCGCTGCGTCCTTTGGGGGCGTTGCTAGGGACCTGTGCAGGTCGTGAGGAAACGTTGGCACCTCATTTTAAATTGCTTATCAAGGAGACGTATTTCCTGCAGCAGTCGTAACGTTTACTGCCTTGTCACATTAGCATTGTATGAGGTGACCTGGTTAGTGTTTTCAGTGGCCTGGGATAATGCGATCCTTCCACTTTTAGTTAGTATTCTATTTTATTACTATTTTGTATTAGCTAATATAAATTATGCTGGTGCCACATTATACACATTCACTGTGAATTCTGCGAATACACGAAATTTTGTGTATGAATCTGCAATTTTAATGCCTCCAGCATTTGCACGTTTTAATTTAATTCTTTTCTTCTACAGACGTTCTATATACAAATAACGTTCAATCTTATCTTATATGGGCTCTAATGACCTCGATGTTGACGAGCCCTAAAGCCCCACAAAAAAAAAAAAAAACTTATCTAATAAAAATGACGTCCAATCTTCATTGTCCTGACTGATTAGCATTGAACTTGAAATAATGTGTTATATAAGAAATATATCAGCTAAAATTAGTATCATAGCAATTCCAAAGTTAGTTTTCAAGTTTTATTATTTATTTTTCTGAAACCACGTTTGAATAATTTTTATATGGATGGTGTTGGTGATTAATTGAACTTTGAATTTAAATCTGGGAATTTTTTTTCGATGATTCTGTATAATATTATACATTATATCATTATTTATATATTATGGTATTATTGTCTACATGAAAAATAGATTTCGCTCTTAGTCCATATTATTCTAGCTTATCTTATCCATAACGCCGATCGACGTAGACGTTTCTCATACGTGTTGGTGGCGCTCTGTAAACGTGAGAACTGACGCACTCTCTGACGTCTTTCACCTCTACACGTTAGCGTCACGTGAACTGTTGATAATTGTGAGTCGGCGAGAATCCATTCACTTTTGGAAATGAAAGGGTCAAGGCATAAAGGGGAAAGTCCATCAGTTTTTATGTATAGGAAAAAAAACACATTGGTATTCGATGCATAGAATCATACTGCACCTATTACATTAACTTCTCTTACGTATTGTACAAAGTTGTTCAGTCACACGTATATAAGTGTTAAGATTTGTTGTATGTATATTTCTTCCGTGTACCCCACAAGAGGAAGATATGCGATGAATGCAGGAGTCCCGGGTTCGATTCCCGGCCCGTCGCCATTTTTACCTGACTTTTGCCCATTTTGTCACTCATTCCATACTTTACGGTAGGAAAGAATTCATTGTTTACAATTAACCACTTGTCCCAAGGGGAATTGTGAAAAATTGGGGCAATTGTTAACTGACGAATACGGGACGGGCGCTTCGTACTTGGAATCTTCGTTACAAGAGATTTAAGAAGTATGAATGTAATCCGTTACATTAGTGGACTTAAAAGTATATTTTTACGACATTGGCATTACGAAATAAAGGTGTGTGAGAGAAACATTCAAAACTTGTTACAATTTCCCCCACTTTACAATATCCTGCCTTAATTCTTATTCTTTGAAATCCAATAAATATCGACCTAACTAAATGGATGAGTCTAGGAATAGGGGATATAAAAACGTTTCTTGTTTTAGATGAACAATTTTTTTTACTTTTCCTCCAAGAAAACTTAGATTTTCGTCGTAGGGTACAGTATGGCACATTCGAGTAAAGAGCGTACATCTATAAAATCACGTGACATCTTAACCCGAGGAACAATTTGTAAGAAAAATAAATAAGAAAGTTTGCTCCTATGAATCATTTGTGTTCTTTCATTCTATCGTGGGGACGTTAATATAGAAATTGAAGCTTCTTTCCCGAGTGGAAAAAACGTTAAAGATTAGTAGAAAATTTCCGTTTCTTTACCGCGTAATCACACAACCGACATAACAATCAGACAGGGCAAATTATACACGTAAAGTCTCATATTTTAGAGAATTAAAAAAGTACTGATGATTTCCTATGTTTTATAATTCATCTATTTCTTTCCGAAAAAAAACAGCATTTAAAAATTACATCGAGAAAAGCATCTTAATTCACTTATTTGAGAAGGATATTATTTGACTAATTAAGTTCTGAAAAATTACAGCTCCGACGCGCCTGCGAAGTTATAAACAAGGCTCATAGAGAATTGTTCGTGAGTTACGTAATAATCCATTGTATATCATACAATAAATTTATAAATGTTATGATGCCGTTTACTTTAAATGCTAAATATGAAATTCAGTAAAACTTGCCAACAAATAGTATATGGGGGAAAGTGGTCTCTACTCCATTATTTACGTCAACAAAACAGTCTTCCTAAATAAAAGTAAACGTTCATTTGATCATACAGAATGTCAATTACATTCAATTAGTTATATATATTTCGTATCATACGAACGATTAAGAATGAGACAAGCTTATGAAAAGAAGTAGGAAAAATGTATGCAAATTTTGTCCTTTTACGCTCTAAGATTTTAGTGAAAATCTCACAATCTCATCTAATAGCAGAGGAATTAATATCAACAGAGTGAATATCTAATGACCTTGCCGTTGACGAGCCCTAAAGCACCTACACACACACACACACACACAAAAAAAAAAAAATCTACAGAGTTACTCAGACGATGGTTTGGGGGTTCAGCCCTGAGGTGCAGACGGGCGTGCCCGTCGCGCTCCGTGTCCTCGGCCGGGATACCAGGATAGGGCGGCGCCGCACAGTAGGGCACACAGCCAAAATCCTGGTCACAACCCAAAGGTAAATTTCTAATTCAGATATTTGAAACGTAGGATAAGAATCGACTCAAAGAATTACTGAAAAATCATATAAATGTCTGTGTTGATAACTATACGCAAGTGAAAAAGACTTCAGACATATAAAAGTACATTTATTTCTAATTTCAAAAGGTTTCTGATATTTTTAATTCTAAGTCATCAACTTTTCAAAGAAGAAAAAATTGTCGAAACGTTGGCGAGATTATATAATACCCCAAGACTTATGGTGTAAGCATGACATCGATAGTAACGAAGTCATGCTGTGCTCATGATGCACTTCACAACATGTAGGAGAATTACGTCTTTGGTATCATAAAACACCAAAACTTTTTGCCAGCGCACTGTATCTTAAAAAGGAAGATCACGAAAGGAAAGAGTTGGAATAAAAACATATTAGAAGGACGTCAAAATTTCTTAAAAGTGTATAAATTTGTTATGAGTCCTATGAAGGTGAGTTTAGGTAGAATAAATTAGAATAGATTCTTTGTTTCGTCAGAATTTATGTAGAAGAATATCGCAAAACCATACACATCAAAAACTCTGTTGCAGAAACGAAAAAATAAAGTTTGTAATGCATTTTACGAGTAGTATCAATAAAACACATTTGCATTAAAATTAATAGCCATTATCGTGGTATATCACATATAACATTGATTCTTGAGAAACGCTTTGGTAAAAATAACATTGAAACGCATGTTCATCACGGGAATTTAGGTCAATACTTTCGAAATTTTAAATATTTAACCAGCTTTTACCTCCAATAAGGCACAATGAATTGTTGTCAAACATCCAATTACTTTGTGAATTTTGGGACATAAACCTCTGGTTTGTTGGAAGTAAATTCTTGAAACGCATACTATTTCATTCGAATAAAAATATATTTTTGAGCCAGTCTTTTTGTGGTTTGGAACCAGTGTTCACCGCACCCATTCGCGCTTCCGGCCCTCCGAGACGGCGTCAGTCTCACAGTTAAGTGGCATATGGATTCAGGAAGCTCGTAATATAAATTGACACTGGCTACTGGAGCTGTTGTTCAAACCATACACAATCATTTTTTATTTCTTTTGCCATTATGAACATGCGTATCATTTCTATTCGCAAATTAATATCTAAAAGTTTCAACTAGTTCGATAGGAAAAGCTATTGTTATCCCACTGCGTTAGCGAGAACCACTAGAGCCAGTCACGACACTCGATTAGGGTTTTAAAATATTTAATGTTAAATTTGGGAGTATCACAAAGATTAATTTCACTTTTTGAATAATCGATAAGCAAAATACAAAAGAATGTAATTGTCTAATTGATTTCGTGCTTGTTATAATTGTTATTATAATCTAATTATAATTGCCAATAAACCATACGAGACTTTTAGTATGTTACGTGCTTTATTATTTGATTACAATTTATGCAAATTCTGTTCAAGTTGAAACGAAAATTATGCAAATGAACAGACAATGTGATTTTCCGTTTTCAGTTTGATTCAAAAATAAAATCTGATGAAATTTGAGTTTGTTCAGTATTAGAAAATACTGTACAGGAAAGTAATAATTTATTTAGATTGAACATTGAAAGGGAAACGATCCATACACAGCGTAACATTCCTTGATAATTTCCCAGTGCGGGATTTTAACGAATTAGTAATCAAAGCGAGAAATTTTTTTTTCGTACTTGTTCCTTTTCGTTTCTCTTCGTAGCATTGAAAACAAGATGAGGGTTGCCTACCCAGCTTATTTAGTAGTAATTGTATTAATGCTTCCATACAATCATTGAATTTATAAGATTACAACTACCAGGTGTACAAGTATGAAGTGCGGATTTGAGACAACAGATGGTGCGCCAATGCAGTGTTGAGTATAAAAATTTGACGTCTTCACCATTTTGTTGTGCCATTAACAAGAGTCAACGCGCACAAATGATAAGTTGAAATAGTGTTTGCACAGTATTGTTTTACTGTGTTCAATATGCCGAAATTTGTGCCAAATAAAGAGCATTCGCGGACGACATTAATTTTTTGTTCTCGTTTGAAGAAAAATGCTGCTGAATCATACCGATTACTTCGAGAAGCTTATGGTGAACATGCTCCATCGCGAGGTACGTGTGAACGATGGTTTCGGCGTTTCAGAAGAGGTGATTTCGATGTTGCAGACAAGGAACACGGAAAACTGCCAAAAAGTACAAAGATGGGGAATTGCAAGCATTGTTGGAAAGGTTAGAGTCAGCGTGGCTCAGTGGGAAGAGCCCCGAGCTGTTGGCTGGGCGGCGGGGGTGAGGAAGCAAGGCAACGAAGTCCAGACAGACTACTTGGTTTAACACGCCTGCTGTAAAATGAATACTGGTCTATCCCGGTCAAACCGGTCGGAGCAAGATGTATCAAATAAAATACATCAAATAAATTAACAATTAAAAATTTGGAATTATTAATAACAATAACAGTTCTTTATTAAAGTTATTAATATGGTGTTATTAATTTTATTAATCTAGTAATATTAATAACAATAACAATTATTAACAAAATTAACTATTATAACTAATAACAATTATTCGTCTGGTAACACTTTTACAAAGTATGCCATTTCATTCTCAATTATATCTATTAAGGGTTCAGGTCCAATGGGGGGGGGGCTATATCCTCCTTTACCCCCCTCCCCATAGATCCGCCACTGCCATGAAACCCATGAGCACACCTTAGGGTCCGTAGTTTCACTTTTTGAAAATTTAAGGTTGTTCCCTACAATTGCTGCACCGTTATAAGTACCAAATAATATTTATTTTGAAAATTAAATAGTAGATTTTTAATTAACATTGTCACTTTATAATAAACAAATCACCCTTAGATGGCGCTTAATATGAAAAATCTTGAATCCATTTGACACATGAAACATTTCCGAAACGCGTGCAACTCAGGGTAGTTCCTGAAAAATCACAAATTAAACAGTAATTAATCTTCGAGTAACTCGTCAGTTTTTACGCCGCAACCGTAAACGTCGCGTGAATCCAGAGCAGCGTATCTTGTAAAGGGAATTCGATCGCCGCCGCCGTTTCAGGCACGTGAGCGCACAGTCACGAGACAGCTCATCCGCTTGGCAGGCTGTTGGCTCGCCGCCTTAGGCAGACCCCCAAATCTCTCCCCCGGCTTCCTACCTCTCCACCCCGCAGCGCCGCGCCACCCATCGCTCCATCCGAAGCCGCCACCTTGAGGCCCGCGGAGGATGAATGCATCGCCAGGAGCTATCTTTTGCCGGCGTCCTTCCTCGCGAACAAGTCCGTCGGTAATCGCTGATGTAACAATACACGGTTACTCAGTGCTTACATCCTCGTTGCTCCGGTTTTTATATCACCGGATTCAAGATCAACACATTGTTTATTACTCCGCAATTAAAACTCTTCTTAAATAACATATTTAATATTCTTCCACGAGCTCAATATTTTGATATACTTCTTTTTTTTTTCATTTTCTGCATATAAGAGATTTCTGCAAATTTCCAAGTTCTACACAAGCTGAGTTGATACGTTCAGAAATTGTTTTAAATTATTTATTAATACGATCAATTAATCTTCAATTAGAATATTAAATAAAGTGCATTTCATTAAAGATAAGAGATTGAAGGGTCTATATAAAATATATTAAATCGACGGATGTAAATATCGACGGATCGGAACTCGAACCTGGGATTTACTGCTCTAGTCCTGGAGCTTCTGTCCTCTGCAACACCCGTTTCATCTCCCGAAGGCCAGATACTAGATACTTACAATGACTCAATGAATCTCTCACTCGACATTTAAAGAGTAATTAGAGAGTACTCATTAAATTTACCCAGCATTTCAATCAACGTTTCCTGGACAAGTGATTGTCGTATTCGATAGCATAGTAAACATAATTTCAGATCTTTTACGAATATGATTTCAGATTAAATAAGTTAAAATGATTTGAAAAATATTTGGTATGTTTCAATAACACAGTAACGGAATCGCTAAATAAAAGCTTTTCATTACAAATTCATTTTCAATTTGAAGTGAATAACATATGATAATTTTCTAATTTAATATATCCGTGGGGAGGACCTATCTATTCCCATTAATATAACATGAATAGAACCAAATTAGAGATCAATTAGAGTTAGTACGTAAGAATTCTTCGACGCATAACGAACGAATGTTAAAAATGGGTTTTTCATTATAGCAAAGACATCAATAGTCGTTAACCAATAACTATTTGGCATACCATATGTAATTTACGACTACATAGATGGGCAGATCATTTATACTTGCATAGATGGGCAGATATATTTATTTTGCAGGTAGTGTAGTTGAACGAATATCCCTGAACACATTCGAAACAAAGTTCTGAGCAGATAACACTAATGAGAAGTAGCAACAGTTACGTCTTAGCGACGTTATGCAGTCGGTACAATCAATCACAGCGGTCTGAGGGCTGGCGAGATACCAGTTACGAGACGTCGCAACTCAAATACTGATATATACGACACCAGAAAGGGTTACTTACAAGTACAGTAGATCTTGTAAGAGTACAGGTACAATAGAAAGTCTCACTGATTTTGAGAGAGGGGTTAGAAATCGTTCTATCAACTACGTCGTAAAATTTAAATACTTACCTGTACAGCAATTTCTGACTTATTCAATTATATCGACATTCATCCTTATGATTAAATACCGCCCATTGACAGCTTCCCCACGCTAACAAAACCCATTCTTGTCTCGTCGGCTTTCTTTGCAACGCTCTGAATGGCGCCTGGGCGATGTACGTGCGCGCGCCGCCGCTGCCGCCGTGTGCGATGGCGCGGTGTGAGGAGACTGGCGGTGCGACGGGCAGGCGGGCGGCGCAACGCCTGCGTCCGTGTCAATACAGCGCGCCAGCTGTGACCTTGGCCTTGCGTGGGTTCTGCCAGTTTACCTGTGACCTTCACGGAGTGTCTCGCGGAGTTGAGACACACTAGTGGGTGAGGGGGGGATTTCAAGCTATTCAACGTGGGACGTGGGTAGAATTTCATCCACTGTTCAATGTCTCATTTGGGAGCGCTTCATGGAATACAATGACAAAGGAGAGAATAGATTTGCCAAATAGTTGGGACCACATTTTTGTACGTGATAGTATTAAAAGAATTACCATTTGTTTGGCATACAGTTGTGTTATAATTTGCAATAATAGAATTTTCAAGGGATACTGAATGTAACTATAGATAATTTCGCAAGCACCTACTTAACGTCAAAATTTCAATGGATTGGTGTAAATAACTAGTTACATACACAAAATGCTATATTGTCAAAAGAATCTTCACAAACCGAGGTGCTTTTTTGAAGATCAAATATTATTCGTTTATTATATCAAGTGTCATAATGAGATCCAGGGCATAAAATCTGTTCTTCCAGCCAGCCATTATTTGAGCATAGAAATTTGAAGAAGAGATGTTGGATAGTCGGTGCACCTAAGCCACCAAACTAACATTGGACAGAGTGGGAAACTAGATGAAAATCTCTCCCAAGGCTTTCCCTCTCTGCGGTACGCGAGAGTGCAGACGCTACACCATCATTTCGCAAGAAAGAGGCGCATTTGCAAAATCATGTTAGCAGTCGCTAATAAGAGCACACACGCGAAATAAGAAGAAACATTTGAGTCAATACGAAAGGTTTACCATGCCTCGTGAATAAGCATTGTAATTGGCGATTCTATTACAATGAATACTTCGTGCGCTAAATCCTATCGAACATACATGAAACTCTAAAGTTTTGAGGCCTGGAGGAGATCCACTTAAATTTGACAGTACTATTTTCCTTAAGGACATTCCCTAGCTCTAATCTGGATCTGTTTTTATTTCTCATCTACCTACGGAAGAAACAAGAAAAATGAGTAGAGTATAATTGAAGCGTACTTAGTATCATTAAATGCAAGTTAATTCAGAAACGCATCCATCATACGACAAATTGTGTGAAACTATTTGCGAATTACTATGTTAACAATTGCCCTGACGCTAGAAAAATGTGGGCTAAATGTAAATATGGAAATGTAGGTCCTACAAAATTCCAAGAAGATACTGCCAATGATTTTCTGTTAACTTAATATATTACGAACAATAATAAATAACAAAAATATCAATCCATTGTCCACTGTAGTACAATAAATGCAGTGCAGTATCTTTGAATTTCAATCGTCTAAATAACTCAATTTTTATATGATTGCATTCCATCAACTGCTGTGCTCAAAAGTGCGGAATTGTTATATTTCATCCACCGTGTTACTGATTTCTAGTTTTGAACAACTGTTATTTTTCTGACTCCCAATTATCCTTCCTGACCATACTGGTGTTTGTTTGGACCAACTACAATAAAAAATATATCGTCAGTAATCATATTAGTCTTCAAAACCTGTTTGAACAAAACGTTGGTAAAGTTCCGTCACATACGTCAAATTTTCATTCTGTTAATGTGCTTTACTTGTACTTGCATCGCTCACAAAACAACGTGGAACTATTGGTTTAATATTCTATCAATGTTATGATTCTGATGTGATATTGTGGAAGACTGATTTTGTGCTTTTGGTCGTGCGATGTTTATTTATATAATTGATTTATTTAATTTCCGAGTTATTCACCAGAACTCCGTTTACAAGCGTATCTAAAAAAATCTCGTGAATGTGCGGTGACTGTAATGTTTTGGTGTGAAATGTGAATTTTAGTGATTTCACATTTGTTACATTGTTTGTTTTCGTTGTTAGTGTGTTTTATTCGTTTCTGATTATTATCAATGGAAAAATGGAAGTAGAATTAATTAAACTCTGTAAAAAAATTATATTCGCTGTTTAAAGGTGCTCTGTTTTGTATACTTATTACACCATTAATTTTTTAAAAGTATTTTTGAATATTCAAACTAATTTTAACAGTTATGAACTTATACGTTACTACAATGTATGTGTTTCGCGACAGGATGTTAACTTCCGAAGTTAAATGTACACTTCACTATTTACCGTTTCTCCTCTGGTTTATTTCACTATTAATCGCATTCCACTTTTTTGGTGGCGTTTACCGTAGAAAAACAGCTCCCTGACACAACTTATGTGTTAATGACAAGAATATGGAGACATTCCTCGGATAATATGTAACATCGAGTTATCCAGTCTCAGATGATAGCCTTATTTCTATATTTAATAGTGTAATATAGTAATGTGATAGATAAGCGCATAGTTTATTTTTTATATATTTGTTTGTTATTCCATTCTTTTATGTGCGTTATTGAATTAGAAAAGTATATTCTCTCAAAACTTCCAGATTATACAAGTTCGTGGAGCATATGTCAGTGCAACTTAATCTTAATCTCAAGATCTACACCTTGAATCAATATGTGAATAATTTGTAACTTTCACAAAATTTCTTTCATCGGTCGCTTTTCAGCCGATCAACCCATTCACTCCACGATCAAATTTTACACGTGTATAATCCACTACAATGATAAATTATAATGTGGTACGTGGAGCGAAGCATCAATAGAACATTATATTCCTGTGAAACTTGACGAAGATGAGAAGCCCAGAGAACTAATAGAACTAAGCGTCTTCGGAAAAGTGAATAATATTCGTATTCCCTATTTAATTACGTATGTACTTAAGCCTCTCCGTGACTCAGGTGGTAACGTTCTAGCTCGTCACCAAGTCATCCCGGGTTCAATTCCAGAAAAAAATGTAGCTTTTCACATTAATGTCCTAGTTTATAAATAGTTGTGACTACTGAAAAGCGAACCCTGCTTCTTCCTAGTATCAATAACTCTAACTACTACTAACAACTAACAACTACCACTAACCCCTCCACATGGTCCAAAATATTAAACACAGTGTTCATGAATAGTTGTGTTTATCTACATATAAATCAGTACTGATGTGTATGGTGGCAAAAAAAGCTAATGCTATTTTAAAACCTCTTTCAACGAATACGTTTTCGAGACCCACAGTGGAAAACGACACTTGTTTCTTGGATTCGTGTAAAGAAAGCTACTTACGTTGGCATTGGTCAAATGTTGTGTAAGATAATTAGGTGTTGAGTCTCTCTGATTTTGTGAGTCAAATGAAGCAGAAGGTTACGATTTGACTTATTTGAAGACATTTACTGAACATATGCTTTACCACCAATGAGTTCATTCTCTATAACGTTCTCCTGAATTGTGAACGAATTCATTTCGTTTAAAGGGAGATCAGGAGATTCCTACATTAATAACATTTAAAATTAAAAAAATCAGGTTCTGAGGTGACACCGTCACATTTGATCCGTGTTTTAGAAGCTATTGCTGGATGTTGATCAATTCACAAAGGGAACGTACTGCTATTGATAATTTTTGAAGATTTATAATACTCTCTCATAAGAATTGAATTTTGTTAATTATGTCACAATTTTGTTAAAATAAACGAACCTATGAAATATAATAGGTAACGCGACTTAACCCAACCAGTGAATACCTACCCCTTTTCGAGAGTAAACTCGTAGTCTTTCTTTTGGATTGTACCTGGACTTTCGTTTATTTGATTGTTAAGAAACTGCTACCACACAGGAAATCCCACGATCTGAAACTAGGATGATATTAACCGAACGAAATCGACATTATTCTGGGCGTTGTCTTAACCTGCGGTTTATATAATCGCTTTAATAATTGCTTTGAGTTCTCACTCTTGGCCTGTAACTTGAATTTATTAGAGAAGCTTTAACAGCAAATGAATGTGTACTACGTGTCTCTGTGTACCATTAAGCAAACAAATGCTGGGAAAAATAATGACCTTTCACAACTGGCTGTTCGCTGGTTGCATTACAACCCAGAGAATTGGAATACGCGTGATTGTACACTAAATGCTCGACCGTATCTTCATGGATTTTTTGTAACTCATAAATGGATGAAACATCAGCCATGTTAACGTTGAATAAATGAACATAAGGAAAATCGTGATCTCTTCACCTTGAATGTGGATTTTAGTGCGTCGTAATTCGTGACTTGACTTTCTATGAAACTAAGAGAGAACGTGCCTTCTAATTACAGTTTTATAGGTCTCGCGTAAGTTTCCAAGTTAGAAGTCGATATTATTTACGTTATTCGAGTAGCGTCGGATATGTTTGTTATCATTGTCCTTAGATGGATGTGGGAAGTGGATTTAATTTAAACAAGCAATAAGGATGATTTTTTCTCGAAAAACTTCTATCGAAAATTGAAAAAAATGAGAGTTGAAGTGTTTTTGGGGAACTATGAATTCATTAAACTGGGTCTTCATTCCGAAAAAGATAACTGACAAAATTGAACAAAATTGACAGAATCGAGAATGCAACCCGCTAAGCTTACCAAGCAACTCACTGAACTGTTAATCATCCTATGTGTCATTACACGAATAGCAGTACATATACCTAAATAATAATTGTCTGTTTTAGAACAAACGTAGGAATAGGGATGGGCAAGTGACCGACCGAAACTGACTGCAAATTTTCGGATTTGTCTGTTCGTGTTTGAAGTCTATTAACCCGATAATCGACCAGTTGACATATAAGTTAATTGAAACAACATTATTTCAATTAAAATCTCCAACCGCATGGTTTCCAAATTGGTCGGTGTTTCAGTTTTCTGATTTCACAATCCAAATCGACCCAGCTCGACCAAGCTTGAATATTGGGGTCGATTTCGGTCAGTTATTTTCGCACCCCTATTCCGATCTAAACTTTAATTCCGACATGCTACCAATTTCGTTTAGTAATATTTCGACGGTGACAAGGTGTCATTAACATGAAATAGTATCGGTACGATAAGTCACAGAGCATCGTACGGCTACGTAATTTTCATTCGAGTGAAGATATGTCGCTCAGATATTAGTGTATTGAATACGCATCATTACACGACCTGCATCGTTGGGATATCCAACGCGTTTGCAATGTTATTTTGTTATCCATAGTTAAGGGAGCATTAGATACCTGATAACTGTTCTTGTATGTGATGTATTGTCACGTGAATGAAAGGATAAACTGATATTCATCAATTCGCCTAATGTAATTTGAACATTGCGGGACTAATATTTGAATACAATTTGAGAAAATTTTTCAAAAACCCTGTTTCAATTCTTACGGTATAATTAATAAGTCGATTTTTATTGCGCCATAATTCAGGAATTGCTGTTATAAAGACTATTTTTAATATAAACGAATATACAACATTATTGAAAGTTTCATAAATGATCATGTGCTTAACTAGCGCCTGGCATGATCAGAGTGAAAATCTCTACATTGGCGGAGGGAATCTTCTAATCCCACCTTACTTCTTTCAATGGACATAGTGACATTGTGCTTTGTCATGTCTCAGAATGCTGTTGCATCACTTGGATTCACATGGTAGCTTTCCTTGAGTGTGGTTAACAGGTATTCTAAAAATTAACGTGCATTAAGTGATATTAAGTGATTTCATCTGGTGTTAGTAGAGGAGTCTTTCCTTCATCGTTGAATTATACTCTTTCATGTTGAGATTGGAGTAGTTTGTACAGGAGGTAGGATTACGTGAAGCTCGTGTTGTTTCTTAAAACTGCGTTCTAATCCATAGAGATGAGAGAGAAAAGGATTCTCTATTCCCATATCGAAATCTTGTTGCAACACGCTGACATTGACTGAAGGAATAAAGCACTTTTATCTAAGAATTTTCTAGTATCTGAAGCATTGAATCTTAAACCATTTCAGTATATTCAAACTTGTCACTCAAAAGTGGTTTTTATTTCTAAACAAGGACTTATACTTAAATAATATACACCTAAAACTATTTGATAAACGTTTTCTTTAGTTTTCATGCGTAATGAATAAATTATTACCGGTAATTATCATTCCGTATATTTTTATCTACCTAGGTCGCGGATCTGTGGATTGCTTGCTTCCGGAGAGTAAATTAGTTTTTTTTCCTCCACGTGGTCATACGCAGTTTGTACTGTTTTTTGACAATAAAATTTATTTAGATATTTATAAAGTAAACGGTAATTTGAAATTGACTTCATATCAGACACTGGCAGAACTACCCCGCGTTGCCCGGAAATTGAAAAGAAACTTAAAACATTCATTTCTGGACATTCAAAATTTTAATACAATTCACAAACTAAAAATTAAAAAACTATTTTAGCATTGCAAAAACCATTAGTTACATCAACATTGAAAGAAAAAATTGATTCTGAGAATTGATGTATTTTATCCTACAGATGATATTTTAACGTGTCAACAAGTCTGGCCCCCTAGGGGGCTTACATATAGTAAGTACGTGTTTGGCAAACACGGGGCCCCGACCTGAGTCTGGCCTTACTTCCACTTACTTGTGCGAGGCTCCTTCCTTTCTCTTTCCTGACCTCCCTTGGTCACCTCTTGTTCTTTTCGATCCCGGCGCTAGGGTATCTTTCTTTTTTCCTCTTTCTTTTTTTAAATTTTATTTTTATTTTTGTAATGATGTGTGTAATGTTTTGAGATGTCTTATATTTGAGTTTTGAGTTGTACTTCAGGAAGGTTTTTAGTGGGTATGGTTGAGTCATTCGGCGAATCCCACACGCTGGGAGAGTCATGTTGGCTCTCCCTAGTGCGTAACTGCATTTTCCCTACCTTTACAAGTTTTTAGGGCTCTAATGACCTTGATGTCGACGAGCCGTAAAGCCGCGCGCGCACACACACATAAAAAAAAGGGTCTGAACTTTTATAGCTCATTTTGCCCAGAGTTAGTTCGTGTATATACTTATGTAATAGTATATATACGTATGTTAGTTTCTGTATTTCTCTACTTACTTGATATAAAATTTTCACTGTTAATTCAAAAAATTAAATACCACAAAGAAAAACAAACAAAACTACACACAGTTTTCACTATTGTATACTAATTGTACGTAATTACGAATTATTTTAAAATCAGGTCAAGGAAATTACATTTTACTCAGAAAACGTAATAAACAAATCGCATTAAGACTTGTAAATTCTTTGGTTTTTATTTCACTTTTAAGTTATGTACTTAAAAACAATGTTCTCCATCACCTTTGTGTAATATTGCTTCTACGATTCTTTGATAATACGTTCAGTGGATTGTCCGCTTCACGTAACGCAATTGAACTCTAGCGGACACACAAGTAAGCTTCAGAGTCAACAGTCATGCGGGAGAAGATAAGCAGCCAATTTTAATTGTTTTTCTATTCTTTTTCTATTGTAATTCATCAACATTGACCACTTTTTGGATTTTACTTGCAATAACTCTTTAGAAGTGTCTTTTCAAATAATTTCATAATTTAGGGCTCGTCATTATTAATATAGATGGTCTTAAATCGCTCCCCGACAAATTTCACGATCCATTGTGGATAATTTTGTGTGTGGAACTTCTCTCACAAGAAAGCAATTTTTGTCCTTCGAGACATTTATTCTGTTAATGGTCCAGATATAAAAGTCTCCTCCAAGAAAATGGCCACACCTCGCTATACAATCGCGATTACACAAAGACTTTTTATTCTGGGTGTTTCTATACAAACATGTGTATTATTAAATTTTGTTAAGTTGTTTTTCGTAGCATTTTCTGCTGTATCCGTATGCTTATTTTTGAAATGATATTTTTTAGGAGTTCGCCTCTATACGCTGTTGCACATTCAGTGTAGAACATAGTAACTAAGTTCAAAGGCTGGAGATAGCATTCAGCACAGCAGTTTGACTTTAGCTTTCGGGGTAAATGTACGTATATCCAACATAAGGTTGAAGTTAATATATTTTATCTATTATCCGTGTACTTTTAAACAACCAAACTTAATAAGTGTTAATAAGCGAGCTAGTAATTAATAAGTTAAATAGTAAATAAGATTGAAACTGTTGTTTGTATTGAATCCTTTGTTCACCTTCTGATATTATTCTTATGACATGTTCTACGGATTCTATGTAATGGTTTATTAACAAAATTTTTAAAAAGTACAGAAACAACGTGTCATTGACAAATCTTGATTGTATTTAAGATTTTTCAAGGCACGTTTCTGTTTTTTTATAAATTTTGTTAATATGAATTCTTTTAATAAAAACGCAAGGAATCAAAATATAAAATAAAAATGTATAGAGGAGTATTATTCATTAATTAATTGGATTTCATTTGAGTGTTTCGGGGAAATTACGTGCTCTGGGATGTTTCTTCTGCGTTCAAGAATAGATGAAATGATTTCTTACATTTTAATAATATCCTTTACTGATTAAAAAATGTTTTAACTTTATTTCCCATGCAGTAATCGTACATGGATGATGAATGTATTTAGTTAGAAAGGGTATCGTTTCGTGGTCCTGCTGGTCGTCGTTGGTCAGGTTGCAATTCGTACGTCACATGGACAGACCATGTAAGAACGCATCGTCACATGTAAGAACACGTAGCGGACGAAGGAGGAATTGGTGGGTGAGATGGTAACGTGAGGTAATTATGAGGAGGAAGGGTAGCCGTGTAAGGGTGCGCTTTGATATGTCTGAGGGGCGGGGCTTAGCAAAGCGAGCGGTGCGCACAATCGGCAGCCTTGACCACCGCTGCCGAAACCGCCGTTGTCAGGCACACGTGACGTACGAGGCATGCCGCACGCCGCCGCTCACGGCCTTGGGAGCGTTCGCAAAGCGTCTTCTTTGCCTGTTCCGCACCACCATGAGTGACACCACTTAATTGACGTCCATTAGGAGCGGATCTGACCAACCCAATAAAATCATTCGCTCAGACTTTGGAATGGTCTCGTGTGGGAAGAGAAATCGATTGTTTTTCTTTTTCTTACGCAGGGTGCAGAGGAAATTTTGAAAGTTATACTACCACCTTTGTTTTGCAATATTACATTTTGGCATGTGAAAATATTTTTAATAATCTTGTCAATTCCTGCGTCAGTACGTGGCTTTCTTAGGTGACAGATTTAGCTTATTGAAATTTACACGACCAAAATGTAAACTAGAAGCTAGAATAGAAAATGTGTATAATTATTTCTATTCATACAATTACGTGGACTGAATATGAGGGAACGTATTTAGATATAAATACATGTCTTTTAACTGTTGAGTAAAAAAACGAGTTATTGGTGTATGAATTGTACCTAGAACTATGTTATGAGTGCTAGGTTTGAGATGTACTTCCAATTATAATAAACGCAAATTACCTGAAATAATACAATTAAAGTATTGCGCTTAACTTACTGTAAGAAAATATTATTAATATTTGTTTTCGGATTGTATTGGAAAAAGAGTTATATTTCTAAATTGTAGTAAAAGACAAAAATCCGTACTTGTTCATAGATATTTCGTACCATTAAATTTGGTTACAGGATACAAACGTTTTGCTATTCCTAATTCAGCTGTCAAAATTTTCTTTGTTGGTCAATTGGCTGATGATTCGATGTTGTAATCCGGTAGGTCAACATTGCTCATATTAATAATTTCGGAAATTTCTCGAAGTGGATGCTACGAAATATGAAATGTTAATCATTTGGGAGGTTACTAAGGTATGAGAGAGATCCTATGAATACTTTAATTGCTATAGGTGAATAAATAATAGAGTTAGTATATAGGGAATTGCCCGAAAGTGGTAGAATGGGGAAATAAATAACATGTTTACGTAATGTTATGGACGCGGCCATATGTTGTGATGACGGCATTTCAGATATAATATAACTAAAATTGACTACTGGGAAGGATATATTCTTCATGAAGTTTAACTTAAAAATTTCCAAGGAGCTAAACAATACTCATTCAAAATTTAATATGTGAATGTTTCACAGACAAATTGGGACATCATTAAATATAGTTTTGAATAGAATTTGCCAAAGATTAATTTTGACCTAACTAACATTTCATACGAAGAAAAAATCTTTGTGAAATTAATATAGCGTTTGTTTTCTTTTCTTCTGTTATGAGCTCAAGTTTTAAGATGAGATATATGAAGATATTTTTTTTTGTTGCTTGCATTGTGCAGAAAGGAAAAGAAATGATGGAAAAGACTGAGGTGAATAATGAGAAAGAAATAATGCTGTTGTCACAAGAAGGGAAAAGTGAGGGATTGTGTTAAGAAGCGGATTAAAGAAAAAGTTATACAAATGGATACAACAAAGGGAACAAGAGGAAAGGAGTTGTTAGTGGTGCTACCATCAAAGAAAGAAAAGGAAAAAATAAGTAATCTAATACGCGAAGTATCTGGATTGAAATATAAGGTGGTACTACGCAGAAGACCAAGGTTGAAGATATTTGGATTAGAAAACGATTTAGTAGAAAATGAGGCAATGCGAGAAATGGCAGAGAAAATTTTGAGGGAAAGAATGAAAAAGAATGTTTTCAGAAAAGTGTGAGAGTATTATATCGGGAAGAGTATAGCAGGCAAGATAACTGGATTTTAGAGACAGATCTGGAAAGCTTTAAAAAGATAACGCGGCAAGGCAGAATATGTGGAGATATGAAGAGTTATAGAGTTGTAGAATCTTTAGAACCGTTATAAATGTCACATATATGGGCATTTTGCAAGAGGATGTGCAGAGGATATATGCGGACATTGTGGACTTACAGTGCGTATACACAAAGATTGTACAAAGAACGAGAAAACATCACAGTGTGTTAACTGCACAAGAATAAAACCAAAATGCGGCGCATGCAACACTGTCGCGGGTGAGTATAACCAAATGATAAGATTATTGATAAATCAACATATTATGGATATTAGAATACTACAGCAGAAAATTCAGTATTAGAATACTACAAATAGGAATGCAACAGGATCGAAAGAATTGGGACAATACGTGAAAAGAACTGATTTAACAATAACCTGCATTCAAGAACATTACGCACGCAAGGGAAAACCGTATCATGTGCCACTAACATTTAGAGTAATAACAATCGATAAATCCGTGGGTGGTAACCTGTGTGAATAATTGAGAAATAAATATCATGCACATAGGAAGGTATTCAGGAGAAAATTGTGAAGTAATACTTTATGACAAGAATGCTTGGGAAATAATACTAGTCAATATGTACAGGATGTAAAAATGGATATTGGTGATATAAAAATGGATTTACTAAAATTTGAGCAAATTTTGGAAGAATTTCATGAGGAAGACATTATAATGTGTTTGGATGCAAATGCGCGATCAGGATTATGAGGGGATCGAAAAACGAATAGAAGAAGGAAGAAAATGGAAACATTTAAATTGAAAAAAAAATAAAAATTTATAATGAATCTGGAGAATACTTTTATGGGTTCCAAGAGACACTCAATAATTGATTTAACATTATAGACGAGGTTAAAAGAAAATACAATTACAAGTTGGTGCATAAAAGAGAGTTTTGAAAGTGACCATGAAGCCATAATATTTGAGATAAATGCAGATAAGAAAAGTGGTATGGGATAAATACAGGAAGTCAACGGAGTTTTACGATGGTATCTGCGTGAATATGAGAATTTGTGAAGCAGTTGAAGAAATAATAGATGCTTAACAACAAGGTTTACTACGATTGAAGAAAATTTGCACTCTGCGTTTTTAAGGGAGGCAGAGACAACAGTGGTGGACCAAGGAGCTATCAAAACGGAATAAAGTAAAAGGAAGGACAAGAAGGAAATTGGGACGATGTAGGAAAATGAGAAGAGACGCGAGAAGAATGTGATCCCCCAGGGGACTTACATCTAGTAAGTACGTGTTTGGCAAACACGGGACCCCGAGCTGAGTCTGGCATTACTTCCACTCACTTGTCCTAGGTTCCTTCTCTTTCCTGACCTGCCTTGGTCACTTCTTCTTTTCGATCCCGACGCTATTAGGGCTAGGGTATCTTACATTTTCCTCTTGATATATTGTAATTCAGGAGGGATTTTAGTTGGTATGGTTGAGTCATTCGGCGAGTTCCACACGCGGGGAGAGTCATGTTGGCTCTCCTTACTGCGTAAATGCATATTCCCTACCTTACAAAATTTAGGCCACTAATGACCTCTATGTCGACGAACTATAAAGCCCCCACACACAAATATGAATATCAGAATGGCAGGAGGAAGTTCAAAATAGCTGTTGTGAGAGCAAAACAGCAAAATTGGGAGTACTTCTTGAAGGAGGTACAAAAGAATACTTGTTGGTGAATACCCTACAAAATTGCTTCGAGAAAGATAAAGAGAAAACATGTGTGGCATTCCCTGAGAAAAGAAGATGAAATAAAGACATGTAAAGGCATAGGGGAGAAGATAATAGTAATTGTATCTTTGAGAGGGAAGATTTATGCTTAATGAACACCGGGGAGATGACCCACTTCGCATTTGGCACGGGGTCATGGACTGCTATAGACCTATCAGTTTGCTCTCCTGAAGTTGCTGATATCTTTCAATGGAGGGTAGAAGATGATCTGCATGGTAGCGACCATCATCCTATCTGGTTGTCCTTGCAGGAACGTGCGACTATTCCCGATTGCAAAGCACAGAAATGGATTCTCAGTAAGGCTAATTGGACACAGTACCGTTCCCTGTGTGTCTTCAGAGAAACGGGTAGTGTCCAACAGAGGGTCGACCATCTGACCCAGGTGATTCATCACGCCGCTGATGAATCCATTCCGAAAACATCTATTTTACCGCGAAGACCTCATGTCCCCTGGTGGAACGATGCATGTCGGTCCGCCATTCGGGCAAGGCGAAGAGCATTGCGGAGATTTAAGGGTAGTCCATCTCCGGAAAACCTCGCCGCATATCGGATTGCTAGAACAAAAGCGCGCAGAACTATCAAAGAATCCAGATCCACCTCCTGGNTTCTAAGCACCATTAAGAGAACAACATCATCCACTAAAGTATGGGAGTCAATCCGAAAGATATCTGGAAGGTATTCTCGAGTCCCAATATCTGGACTCATGTATCAAGATCGGGTTCTTACCAACAACAAAGAAATGGCAACAGTGATGGCTAAATACTATGCTGACCTAACATCTACAGCAAACTGCGATCCTGATTTCGTGAGAAAAAGGGAAACTGCAGAGAGCACATCTTTTGACTTTCGTTCCACCAACTGGGAACCCTACAACTCTTCCTTCTCTATGTGGGAACTTGAGTCAGCTCTAGCGACAGTCCACAACACTGCTCCTGGCCCTGATTCAATTCATTATGAAATGCTGAGACAACTCAGTCTCGAGTCGAAAGAATACCTTCTGGATATCTTTAATCTTTCATGGTCCGAGGGAGTATTCCCTAATTCGTGGAAGGAAGCAACGCTTATCCCTTTATTAAAACCAGGTAAGGACAAAGCGAACATTAGTAGTTGTCGAAGCATTGCCTTGACGAGTTGTGTTGGTAAAACTCTGGAGAGAATTATCAACCGACGTCTCGTCTGGTATCTTGAACGGCATGACTTGCTGAGTCGATCTCAGTGTGGTTTCAGGAAGTTCCAGTCCACCCTGGACAACTTACTTCTCCTGGAATCAGCAATTCAATATGCTTTTGTCCGAAGACAACATCTCATCGGAATATTCTTTGACATCGTGAAGACTTGAATGTGCTACGCCATGTTAAGAGCATTGCGATCAACAAAGTTCTGCTGCGGATCACATTTCCTGATTTGTTCTGATTCGCTGAGTGCTCTTCAAGCAATCCAGAACATGTATCCAGCTGATAAGCTGATCCAGAACATCCAGGAAATGCTTTTCTCACTGCAAAGTGATGGAAAGAACATAAAGTTTTGCTGGGTTCCCGGACACGTGGGTATCAGAGGAAATCAGGAAGCAGACGATTCCGCAAAGACGGCATGCCTCAAGACTCGCGTGGATTTCTCCACGATTCCAAAACGAGATCTCCTAAATTCCGTCAAGATAAGGATTCTGAGTGAATGGAACAATGAGTGGTTAGCTGTTGAAAGGAATAAGCTCCGACTTATCAAATCCTCTGTTAAGTCATGGAGCAGTACTTGTATACCAGCCCGGCGCGACGAGGTCTTGCTGACCCGCCTGCGCATAGGACATTGTCCTCTCACTCATAGGTATCTCTTACTACTTGATGATGAACCCGTTTGTGAGGAGTGTAGTTGTTCTTTGACAGTGCGTCACTTACTAACTAATTGCGGAAAATACTCGAGTTTACGGAGACATATTGGTTTGGCTGCAGATTTACCAACAATTCTCGCAAATGAAACTGTTAATGTTAATAAACTATTGAATTTTATGAGTAGATCGGCGCTCCTCCCACAAGTTCTCGGGAGGGTTGAAAATTTGCATTTCTTTTTCATCTTTCCTGTCTTCTTTCCTTTCATCCTTTGTTTCTGTAATTAGATAATATAATATGCAGAAATTGTTTTCCTTTTTTGTGATATAATGTATTGTTATACTGTTTTCTTTTATTTTCTTTCATCTTTGTATTTAGATATTTGTTGAATTCAGGAGGGTTTTTTAGTGGGTATGGTCGAAATATCCGGCGAGTCCCACACGGGGAAGAGTTACTACGGCTCTTCTCTATGGTGGGAAACTGCATTTTTCCCTACCTGCATGGGCTCGAATGACCTCGATGTTGACGAGCCCCAAAGCCCCATTAAAAAACATAAATAAATATTTTAAGAAAAAATAAGAACGGTTGAATTTAATGATTGCTAATTTTTTGCTTATAGGAGGGGGTCTATTATTCTAGAACTGAAGTGATTGTATTAAATATAATTAAGTTGTGGAATGCTTGTAGAATGGTAAAACGCACATACAAAGGTCTCCGTTTCCAGATTTTAAATAGTGGAAGATTTTGTGAATGTAAACTATAATTTTATTTTATGATTGATTGAAAAACGTTACGTTAAATTTGTGGTGCATTATGCGACTGTGTATAAATCCTGAAGGTTGTAAATCAGGGAAAGACGGTCAGTTAATGCCACTGTATATTACAAACATTTTACATTCACTTTCAAAGCTAATTAGTATGATTTGACATTTCTGGTGCTTTTTAGTTTCCTTTGGAGACGCAAAATAGGTCAGTAAGAGTACTCAACAAACGAGATAGCATTATGATGGTTATTTTCCGTGGAATATAGTTTCATGTTCATGGGTCGAGATCTTATTATATTTAACTTTAATAATAATTATATAATTTGAGTTTCTAAGAAAGTGACAATTACTTTTTGCCAAGAAATGAACATTACTTCATATTCATAAGTTGTATATGCAAAATTAATATTGATTTATAATAATAATAATTTATTAATCTGCAAGTGAGCAATGCTCGGTGGCAGATGGAAAAGAAGACAATAAAGGTATATATAATACAATATTCGACCAAATATCTATAAAATACACACACAAACGGAATAAAATGCTTAGAAAATAAGTACACAAGAAACGAGAAAGAAATTAAATTTACAAAATTAGTAATCTAAATGGGGCCCATATGTGTGTATATTCACATACGTACACAAAAACATTTTCTCTTTCAAAGACAAGATTTTTTTTGTGGGGCTTTAGGGCTCGTCAACATCGAGTTCATTAGAGCCCATTTAAACATAAGACACACACTTATACGTACAAGCATGCTTCAATATACACATGTATCATTGTTCCTCTAATACCCTTAACGTAAAAATAGTTGATAGAATGTAATTAAAAGAAATGAATAATTATAACAAATAAAGTCAAAACAGGATTGCTGTGAACAATCACACACTTCACATCAATACACTACATTGCACTACACTACTATTCGCTCTGAGCATTTTCTATACCATTCACCTCACAGCACTGCACTTCACCACTGAGAATATAAACGGATCTCGTGTATTCTTTCTGGCGAATTGTCACGACACAGATTTTTAATGTACTTTTCGTAACTTATTCCATTGTTTGTTAAGCAATGACACGTGCGTTGCGATTATCTGTGACAAAATATAATTTTGATATTAGTTCAAATAGTTTTCTGAAAATTCTAAATATGGAACTAATATCGCGTACTAAAAACATGTAAGTGAAGAATTTGAACAATCCTACTGCCTGATGGACACAATGCATATGAAACATTAGTGAATTCTCTAGTTATTTGCCTCGTGAGACCCTTCCGTGTTCAACCTTACGGTTACCGAGATATATTTCATGAGAAGAGGTTTTTGTAAGCGAAGTGCGTTTTTGTTCTTCGGGATCACGATCGGGAAACGAGCATTAATTCCTGATCTGCTTTTCTCTGTTCTAAATATTTTAGAAAAAAGTGATGATACGTCAGATTCGAAATATTCCTTGCTTTAACATGGAAAAGGAACGCCAAGTAGGTAGGTAGACACAGCAGTTTTACTTCTCAATATCAGTGCAGTACGCCAACTGCGTCTGGAGTATTATCTTTAATAAATATTGGCAAAAAACTCTGCAATAGCTAGATTCGTAGTAAAGATCGTGGAAGAAATGAAAGAGTGAAACCCATTAATTACCTTTGGTTTTCTTGATTTAAACACCACTTCTTGATTTCGTTGGTGTACGGTGCCAAGTGATATTTGGAATAGCTCCTCAATACATCCGGTAATATAATTCGAAAACATTACATAATACATAACAAAAATAATACTGCAATATGCTGAGCATGATTATTAATCCCCTAACTTTTTAAACATTTATGAACGAGATATGAAAGGTTGTTTGATTTGATCTATATTTTATGGCACTTGAAATCGCGTTGAGGGTGTTAGTTGTGAACCAATCAAGTATGGAGATGAAATTTTCGGAATATTTTCCCGGCGTTTTTTTTATACAAGAGCTGAGACCAGAATGCTGTCGCCGCATGCCCGACGCTTTTGCCTTCACAGCAGCCCTTGTTCGCGTATCTCACGTCAGATGATAAAGAAGAGCAGGTGGTAGAGTGCCTGGATTGCACAAACGGGGGCGAAGATCAAGGTCGTACGGGTGGTGGAGGCGGGGGTTGACGAAGAGTGGAGGCGCACTGGGGGCTCGCGGGAGGCTTGCCGCATCTGCACAGAATTACATAAGACGTTGTCACAACATGTCGAAAGCGAAGATTTATGAAGCCTCATAGCATTCGGCAGGACTATTTCCTCTTCCTTTTCTTTAAATTTATATTTTTCTCTCTCAAAATTTACATCTTTCTTTGCTTTTGGTTTTATAATCTTTTAAGAAACTGTTGTATATCGGAATTGAAACTGTTGAATATATAGGGCCCTTGATCGGAATTGATGGGATGGTCCCTTGCTTGCTTCCGGAGAGTAAATTTTTTTCCTTCCACGTGGTCATACGCAGTTTGTACTGTTTTTTGACAATAAATTTATTTATTTTTCTTTTCCCGTCGTTTTATGTTTGGATATACTGTATTTCAGGAGGGTTTTTAGTGGGTATGGACGAGTCATTCGGCGAGTCCCACACGCGGGGAGAGTCATGTTGACTCCCTGGTTTAGTGCGTAATTGCATTTTCCCTACCTGTACAAAAATTTTAGGACTCTAATAACCTCGATGTCGGCGAACCGTAAAGCCCCAATAAAAAAAAATCAAACCAGAGATGTCTGAAACTACTACCCCTTTTATGTAATCAAGTGTTAACATTCAACATGTTATGGTGGCAGCTGAGATCAAAACGCGACCGGTATAAAGTTAATCGGTCAAAAATTGTGCCACGATTGCTGTTTTCGTAAGAGCCAGAAATATCTTCAGTATTAGGGAGCTAGAGTGCGTAAAAGTACTTACAAAATATCCCTACGGAAATATTTCGAAAATATCATGAAATTTTTCTCGGTATTTGGAATAGAGCGTTTTGAAGACTTTAGACATGTTTAAAGAATATTATGTAATTTGTGTCAAGAAATGCACAAACATTTTCCTCCATGCTAGTCCGCTCGAGACTTCAACCTTTCTGTGTTGTTGAACAGTATCAGTTGTGCAAGTGCTTTTGCACATTTCCTTGCTAACAGATGGGTGTTTAGTATACCCTCGAAGGATTTCGCAATGGTTGGCCATGTTTTCGCTGTAACAGGATCCAAGAACACTATGTTAATATTTTGAGTCTGTATCGATACGAATCTGTTACTGTTTGTCGCGCAGTGTGGAAATATGATTGACTCAACAACCAAGTCTCCGCTTTCACGAAATAAATAAGGTAGACAGTTTCAGTTGAAATTCTCGCGTAGTAGCGATTTATTAGACACAATGTAAAATGAAAGGAAAGACACCGTTTGATATCACATAAAACCTGAGTGTCGTCGATTGGACGTCTGTGGCGGCTGGCCCGTGTAGGTTTCGTTCTTCCTTCCTTCAGGATTCTCGGGCGTCGTGGAACGGTCGGCGAAGGCTCGCGTTCGTGAAGATGCCTTCTGGTAAGGAAGCCGGATCTGGGTCGTTGTCTTTCTTGTTGGCGCCGAATTTCTTCCAGTGAATTTAATTGTTCATATCCTTGTGGATTTGCATGCAAGGTGAAGCTAGTTTGTTTTAAATCTATATCAATTGAGATTGAATAAGTTTCGTTTGGTTTGAAACTATCGTTCGTGGACTTAGTTAGCGCACGTATGATCACACGACTGAGCGTCTCGAGGTAGCAAGGCGAAGTACTTGTTATTCGTTTCTAAGCTAGCTCCTTAAAATTGAGATAGTTGACGGTGTTCATATTAGATGTAATTTGCTCGGGTTGACGGGCAAGTGTCGTCACGAGTACGCCTGCACTCGTATGCATAGAAGTTGGGGGTGCTCATGCACTCGCGAAGTTATTCACGTTATTCTGTGGCCGGGCTTTGAAATATGCTGGCCTTGGAATATTCGTTTGGCTGCTCCGTGTTCGGGTCTCAGGTTATGTTGGCTTTGGAGCGTTGTGCCTTGGATTGTGTTTACAACTGGGCCGTGCCGTGGAAATGTAAACAGTGAATATTCTTATCAAGTGAATATAATATTCGTGATGAAGTCTTCCGATTTAATGGCATATATGATGCTGTAGTGAATTATATTTGCAGGAATCTGTTGTTCCTGTGGCATCAGCAACTAATTGCGCGCGGGCAGGCTGATGTGGGCAAGAGCATTTGACAGGGGTGTATTGTAGGAAGGGTACATTTCGCTACACTGTTGATACTTTGATAATGGTTGTATCTAAAATTAGAATTAAGTAAGCAATTGTTTAAATGTGTATTATTGATAAATTTTGTTTTGTCTATTTTCTTGGAATTTGAGGAATTGCTTGTGAAGAATAATCTCGCAAGCTATTACTAGCCGGCTTGCTGACGATTCGTTTATTTGAAGTTCTGGTACAATCCTCATTGTACAAGTCAATTGAAAATGATTCGGGATGGGTATCTCCAGAACCATCTTCAACCATATCATTAAAAGGCATTAATAAAACAAAAGGTATGAATTCGCAGTCTCGTTCTACCTGTATCGTTTCCGTTGATCACAACTAATTAGTGCGTAGAGCCTGCTAATTAGTATTCTGCAACGGATGTCTTTGATGAACATCGTAAACTTCTTAGACTCATTTCGTTCTCTGGCTGCTACTATGGCAGACGGCTACAGTGCAACATAGCATATCATGCATGATGCGACACCAGCTCGAGTCCTGGGATCGATGCCGAACTGCAGACGACGAGAAGACACCACGACGTTCTTTCGCTCAAACAGCATTGCACGCGTCGTAGTGACCCGATGCGTCCTCCCTGAAGTAGCAGTTGAGACCAGAGCCACATCAGTTCAATACGTTTTCGTCCGTTCGCATCAGTGAATTGTAAATAAAAATGTATGTAATATACCAAGAGGCAGCTACCGAATTTATGTTATAAGTATTTTACCACGGTGCTTAGCAACGTGGTTTTCATGATTTTTAAATGTTTAAAATTATAGTGACAATTTTTTAAAATAATTCGTTCGTCACGATTTTGCAGTTACTATAGTTAACAAAAAGAACCTGTATTCGGTGGGGGGGGGGGTTATATCGGAAAGGTCTCTGTAATATTAGGAAATATTACAAAGAATTTTCAAACAATTATATGGAGTTATATGTCATCTATTAAATGATAATAATATATATTAAGATTTAAAAAATACACGTTAAGACTGATTTTTAAACACATTTCAGAAGGAAACAATTTTGAGGGATCAAAGGATCAAGTGCGTTAAGTTGAAGTAAGGGAAGTTGGGCGAGTATTTTCAATTTTTTGTACTCGTTTTAATTTTGTAGTTTTACTGCTATTTAAATAAATAAATTAAGAAATAATTTTAGTAAATACATTTATAAAATTTAAAAGAAAACATTAGAATATTTTCAGTTTCTGAAAGAGTCAGAAATGTGGGATGTCCGTCGATAACATTTTTCTCTATTGTTTTGAGATGATTCCAAGGATACTTGAACCAACTTCCTACGATGTTCAAAAAGCCACGTATTTTATCAGTTATTGATGAATATATGTAATTGTCAGTTGTACATATTTACAAAATAGAAATATGCCAATAAGTAGTGTATAACCTTTCAGCTCGGCGTCGTGTGTTTGGAATGTTGGTGTAAGTTTTACGAAATGTTTGAGGAAATAAAGCATGTATATGTAGCCATTCGTAACTGTGTGCAAGCAGAATACATAATGATATTAATAAAAAATGGTATTGTTCGTCGTTTCAATTCGAAACGGTCATAATTACGAGAAGTTTCCCATCAAAGAGAAACCCGATGCTTTTGTAATTTCTTCCCCGCGCCAACGCGTCCATATTTGTTCATTATCACTTTCAAGAACTTAATAAAAATTCGTGAGTCCCTCCTACGTAAAATCCAGTCGTGCTCTTCAGATTTAATATTCTGATATTGCGCTGATCTGGAGCGAATCATTTCGGTTCCTTTATTCGCTGAGCATTATCGGAATATCCGTCCGTGCGTCAAAGCATTATTCCGCCGGTTTTCGTTACCTGTAGTCAAGTGCATTTGCTTAGCTCCAACTTGGGAATTTGTCTGATTTCACTCCGGAAACAAATTTCGCCTTTTAAAGTGTGACATAACACTCTTCTCGACGTCCTCTACCTTCTTTTCTTTCGTCATCGCCGCCTGTCCGTCCATCGATCGGCATCTATCCGTCCGTCGGTCTGCTTGAGCGCGGCGCGGCGCCGGCGACGACCGGTAGCACGTGCCGTGGTGGGTGAGGAATAGCGCGAGACGACGACTATGGTGGTGATGGTGGTGGCGGCAGCAGCGGTGCCGCAGTGCCTCGGCCGCTGCAGGGTTCCGCAGAGCGGTGGTGCTTGCTGCCGCCTACGTTGCTCGCTCGCTCGGCCAGTCTGTCTACGAAGTTCAATGCCCGATAGCACCAGATCGACGGGGAGATCGCAAACTTTTGCTTATAACCAAATGCATAAGTGTGGAGTGTGATAAAGAATGTATTGATGTTAACTGACGTTGCTGTTTTTTTACTCCTGACTTATTTATTCATTTGTCGATTTATTTTTAGAGAGGCGAACTTTAGATCATGAGGCTCTAATGACCTCGATGTTGACGAGCCCTAAAGCCCACAAAAAAAGAAAAGAAAAAAGGTTCAGACAATTTTGATGAACCTAGTCACGTGGTCCTCCGTCTAACCACGCTCTTCGGTGGATGGAATTGAGGAGGAGAGGTAGTAGGGGACCTCTTCTTTATTATAAATGAATTTTTAATTTTATTTTTCAAACCAAAGTATTGATATCGTGTCATTTTGTGTTTAAGTGCCTCTTTTTAATTCAAATTGGTTAATGATTAAATAAATTTAATCTTAACAACTGTTCGACACTTTATTAATGTCCGAAAGAAGTGAAATATTCTAATTTTTTGGAAAGAAATGTTTTCCACAACAACTCAATCTTTTTTTAAATTTCTGTTTGATAATTGTTTTATGTCTCACCAAATAAATTTTCTTCTACTTCGCTGGTCTGTTGATAATTTTAATGCCTGCAGAGAAGCTACAATGGAAAAAGACCGCGGTATTTTTCCTCGTGCCAGAGGTGTGAACTGGTTTCTTCCGTTAAGAGTAATAGATGTAATGCGTTTACGTCATACGCTTGATACCCCTGATAGGATGCTTCCGTTGTGTTGGAACGATTTGCTTCGCTTACGTGTTCGCTTTAAAATAGACGTACGTGGAAAACGAAATATTTCTTTTAGAAATTTCTCATTTTAAGGTAGCCAACATTACTCTATTCGGAGTTGTGGTGGACTATTTTGTTGTTCTGTGAAACGCGGATTTGACCCACTGAATATCAGTGAGAGGAATTTACCGTCAATTCAACATAGTGAAATTTGGTTTGGACTCAGTCCGTACCGATTGTCGATCATTCTCATCCCCTCCATTGGAGAAAATCATTCAGTAAAACTATTTTTTCTAAATAAATAATAAATTTATTGTCAAAAAACAGTTCAAACTGCGTATGACCACGTGGAGGGAAAAAAACTAATTTACTCTCCGGAAGCAAGCAAGGGACCATCCCATCAATTCCGATCAAGGGCCCTAAGGCAGAGGTGGATTAAAAAAAAATCAGCAAAAATTCCTAGATAAGATAAAAAGTTTGCTGCGAGTTCAATACTAATAGAATGTCAATATGTTTGTAATTTTAAGCAAAAAATTACATGTACAAGTTATTACCGAACTATAGATTATTCTGAGTATAGTGTTTAAAAATCATAAGAATTGAAATAACACTAAACTCACGATTTAATTGTTACAATAAACACGCCCCTAGACAAAGCCTAGAGAACCTGTATAAGAAATCCGCCTCTACCCGAAGGAAAGCCGGAGCAAAACCCGGGCCAGGATGGGGAAGTGGATTTGGAAAGTGTTTTACTCGAACTATCTCTTTAGTTCGAATTAAAGTCTTAATTTTGTGAGATCGTTCTTGTGATCAACCTGTCTACGAATGAAGTTAAAGTCTTGTCACCAAATGACAGTTTTCCTTTAAATAGTTCCACGTAGCATGCGCAGGAAAACGCTCTGCAAAAACATCCCTGAATCCAGCGTCAAAATGTAAAAACATGGAAATTTTATGTTGGTTGTTCTCGATTGCATTCGAGAGGCAATTCGCATGTATTTAAACCGGATGGAAAAACAACATGAATGACTACTGGATTGTAATCCGTAGCATATTGCAGGTCCTATTGAACATTTCATATTTTATTAAAATTTATTGAAAAATATAAGATACATATTTATGTTACTATTGATGATGAGTGCAGTATTAATATTAATTGTTTCTATGTTGGGATGGTTATATGTTAAAAAATTCTTTTGTGAAAAAAAAATGCTCAATGAGTCTGGTAAGGGAAGTATATAAAACTTCATGTTATTTTTCCGTGAGAGCACAGCCGAGTGGAGTTATTACGAAATAAACGTCGAAGCAATAGTATGAAACCCGAATCTGAACTCTGAAACTTGTAATATCATGTGGAAATCTGAAACTTGTAATATCATGTGCTATTTCTCAATCAGTTCTTGCTCAGTATGTATTATTTCTTATATTCAAAAAAGGAGAGAACTTTTCAAAATGTTTGGTTGTATTTCTGAATGCTTCCTGAGCCATTTATTTACTGACCGAATCTCAGGTGCAGCTAACAGAAGTATTACTTTAAAAGACTTGAACACACATGTATCTATATGAGAGAGTTTCGGGATGATGAATCATCGATATTGGAAACACTCAGAAAACAATTCAGATGGACAATATTGTTTAATGACGTGAAATGGAAAGAAACTTTAGCTCATTTTCACAATATTTATTATGTTGCATTTCTGGTGATTGTTTCTCTTAGTTCGTAATTTTTTTTGATTTATATTTGTTGTATAACATAACATATATCTTAATCTCTTTAATTAGATAAAATTAACTTTTCCTTTCAGGGTGACTTTTTCCATACCTAATTTCAGAGCAATCTCTTTCTTGACCTTGTATCTAAAGTTAACTGTTTTGATACATGTAACATTGGGTTACTCATCCGTGTCCTCTCTTAACAGTAATGATGATATGAATAGAAATTCATCTTACTAAACGGTTGACACATTTTCTGATTTCAAAGATTCGAAATTATCATTTCTTATTTATGAGAATGTAACTAGCCTCATGTTTTGTTGAATTATTATGACGTTGAGAAAATAACTTATGTATGGACGTATTCAGGAAAGCTCAATTCTTGGTTAAAAAGAATTTTCTTGTTTGAGTTCAATTCTTTGTGTATACGGGCTACTCAAGTCCGTCTTGAAGGAATGAATAACATCCTTGTCTCCTTGAGGTAATGATCGCATTGAAGCAAGGTCTCGTTATCTCATCTCATTTTTTCCAAGGAAAAGTTTATGAAATAAATTTATTTATTGAGCTTTTATTGAAACTACAAAAATATTCTCGATGGCTTGGTTACTGAATAGACTCTTCCTTAACTTCGCCAACGTTTCGGTAGGTATATTTATGATATATTTTTAGCAGCTTAATTCCAATAAAGTTAGGTAAAAAGAAAAGTCTTACATATCGAGTTCACAATTTTACTTTGAAATCTTTCGTTCTATGAATAAAGTAACGATATTTATGGTACCCAGTAAACGCAATTTCGGAGTTAGAATTCAACTGAATTGTTGACGGATTTATATGATATATCAATGGTGGAATCCATAGCATAATGCTTTTGTGGTCATGTTAATAAATTGAATTAGAACTCAGTAACTTGACCCTCACTTCTTATTAATCTAGCTATAGTACACACGCTTGTTTAATAATGGGAAGTGAATTCAAGAATGAGTTTTTCCCCTCATGGATTGCAAATTCATCTCTTTGAATAGTGGGAACAAGTTTTGTCCGATCACTTAGATTTGAATATTGGGCAATGCTATCAATTTTACATGGTAATAACAGGCAAGAAGGAAGTGAATCGCGAATCCGTCCAATGGCAGGGAACATGGAGAGCACACAATTCCCCGAAAGAACTATAACTAATAACATTTACCCATAATAAATAATATTTACAAATATGTATATCGAAGATAAAGGAAACTTTGAAACTAATAACATTTAACCATAATAAATAACATTTACAACTATTTATATCTAAGACAAAGGATCTTTCAAATACCGATAGAAAACATAGCTTTCCATGCAGAAAAAATGCTTAGTAAAATATTAATTTTTGTTTTCACTGAATTTAATACACCATGTGGCATAGTAAGTGGATTTTTTTACCTTAAAACTCTTCATTAAGTGAATATATTAAATAACTTTTTCTGTATTTGAAAAAAAAAAATGCTGACGGGATTCTTGACTTCACGTTTTTCGAAACTATTCTGTTTTTGGCATTTTTACTTTCATAAGTGATGTGTAATTCTTGAACACAATGGAAGAGAGCACAGAAATATTCTATTATGTGTACAGCAAACTTACACGTATGCGTGTGCAATTCATAGACTACTAATTACACTTTCTGCAATGAAATTGTAAAATTTATGTTCGTTGAATTGTAAAAAGCTGTGTTCGTTGAATGTTAGAATAAATGGACGGAATTTGAGGTTTGCCCTTTTACATCTATCTTGGATTGGTAGAGACTTATATGGACCAACGTATCTTTTGCTTTTCATTTTATGGATTGGCTATGTTTAGTGAGAGTTTCTAAAATGTTAACTTTGAAGCAATCACTGAATTTATTGATATGAAATTTTTTTTTGGAGGGGATAAACATTTTTTGTGTATCTCTTACCGATGAATTTTTTGAAATCTCTGCACGGTTTTTATTGCATTATTTTATTCATAATAAGCCATGGGCGTACTTATGCCATTTGCTTTGGTCGAAACACAAAATACGACTTAATTAAATACCATCCTTACTTTTAAGATTGTCATGATCTAGTATTTTTAAATAGAAAAATAAAAACAGTCTCAAGTCGTTATAAATATTATAAAAAAAGACTGGTTTTTAAGAAAACGATTTTACAGGAAATTTGTACATTTTCATGCCACGTTGACGAATATACAGTATGTGGGGTCTGTACATTAAATTTTATAGATAAAAAGTTGTCCTGGATAGGGATAAGGGTGGTCGACTTCCCGTATGCGGGACCCATGATCAGGGAATCCTAGTGCAGATATTTGCGCCCAAATCATACGATCGAAAACTATGATTCCTGTACTAAACATACTGTGTTTCTGAGAAAGTAAAAAGATGTACCACACAAAATTCTTGCGGTTTGGCCAATTTTTTTTGTTTTCTTACTTTGACAACGTTTCGGTAACGAACGTTGCCTTCATCAGGGCTCAGTCGAGTTTATACCATCAAAAACATGCTCTCCAGCTATCAACACATCAATACAAAAACCATACAATAAACGTCTCCTTGCACTGGGTACCCAAGTAACCAAACCAATCACAAACATTGTAAGGGATAAAGACAAGAATTTTGTGTTATATTTCTACAACGGTTGAGCACATCCCCACTGTTAAAAAGATGTACAACATTTGTTTCATCAGAATTTGTGCAACTTGGAAGTCTACCTGACGGACCCCAAATTTATGTGGGGTCTGAAAAATTCCAATGGACGTCCCTGACTATAGCAAATCCTCTTAGGCCCAATTTCACCATAGGCAGCAGCGGGCCTCCCTCGTGCCACTGAACATAACCTATAAACCGAGCTACGAGCAAACAAACAAAATGGACGCCATATTTCTCGCAGTTCTGAAGAAAATCGCGATTTGCGCTGGTAATCGAAGGGTCCCCGAACGTTTAAGCGTTAATCGCGATTTTCTCGTAAATCGAAGATGGTGGAACGCGCATTTTGATAATCACGATTTACTGCACAGAAAATCTCGTTTAAGACATTAAACGAACTTGGTGAAATTGGGCCTTAGTGTGTGACGTCGCGTCCATCGTCCGGCCCCAGAGCAATTCATGGCTCGGCTCAGCGCCGCTGCTCCCGCACGACGCGACGCCACACCACCGCTGCCCAAGGTGACCTCTCGCCAAGCTTCGGCGTCATCCGACGCCAGCGAACAGACCGTTCTGCGATCGCTCAATGTCCCGGCTGTGGAGATAAATGCGCTATTTATCACGCGGGTGGAGTAAAAAAATCTGGATGCACTCTACCCGCGCCAGAGAGTGTTTGCACAACTGTCGGTTTTCCTTTCTTTTTTTAATATCTAGGATTTTTGTTACGTAATGTTCGTCTAATATATTTTTTGTCAAAACATTTATTTTTCTAACTTGAAAGATGAGTTACAACAGTTAGAAAAAAAGCCAACCGTTATTTGAAGTATTACGAATTGAACTCACCATAGCGTGTGTTTTAAGCATAATAAATTGATGAACTGTGTAATCATATTATTATTATGTGTAATTATAAAGTTTTGTATGTAATAATTATTGGCGTAATAACATAAAAAAGAGGTTTCGGTGAAGTGGATTGAAGTGCAATCCTCTATCCCTTTTGTGAACTCTCTCACATGACTTGGGATGGGATTTCTGGTCTTACATGCATTATGTCTCTTGCTTTGTTTCTATTACTGTTCTGACATTCATTCTGTACACTTTTTTCGTAGCGCATAGTCGAGATTCGTCGAAAAGAGAATAAGATGTAAAGGAATAAATTTTCACATTTTTCACCCGCCTTTTTTAAAATTTGTTTATTTATGGTCGCTTTTTAACACCTCAGGTCATCAGCGACCACAAGAAACTTTACAGTTACGACTAAATTAATTTTACATTGAAAGTCACTAACAAACACAAAAAACAAAATATATATTGAAAAAACAACAACTTAATGAAACATTAATTAACTTGGAAAAGAATCACATTTTGAATTAGTTTGTCAAGTTGTGACAATTTCAAAAGTCGTAGCACCTTCTGGCATCCACTGGGCGTTTCGAATATATTAGAAATGTCATTTGGTATGTGTAAGGAATGACTTTGATTTCTGAGTTCAGGGCACTGCAAGATGAGTGTGGGATCGACACTGTTTCTCCACAAAAGGGACAAGGTTCTGGGTCCGTCTTCCTCATCAAGTTGATGTGACTGAGGTTGAAGTGACCGATCCGCAACCTCGTCAAAATACTTTGGTCTCTTCTCCCCAATTTTCACCCGCCTTGATTTGTATTTTTGCCAGGGTTGGTGAATGCTATGCTGACAGATATACTGGCGGGTCCACACTCCAGGGTTATGTGGTGTTGTTTCGTTATTCACTAAAAGCACTTCTCTTGTCTCGCAAACCCTAGGGACTGTCGCAAGGCATTGTGGGGGCCAGACTAGTTACTTGTCCCTCTTAATTATTAGACAGGTGTTGCCTGGATGACGTGTATGAATAGAATAGAAAATAACTACAAACTTCATTAATTAAGTGACACGTTTTGCTGTCACATTATTACGCATTTCGGCACGTCGTGATATCAATATCGATGTGACTCCAAGAATTGACTACGCTGAAGCTAGCAAGAAAACCAAATGAACTTCCTTGAAATCATTTGTAGAGTGTTAAACCCTACCTTCTCCACCTCCCTTGACGTTACACATGTTCATCTTTGCACAGGAAGTTTTAATACGCTTGAACGGATTAAAACGAAATCTCCACGAACGTTTTACTTATTGTTGAAAACAGGAGCGCATTTATTATTTTATCATATACAAGCTGAGTTTTCATAGTGAAATTACAAATTTTTGCGCTAATATTCTTTGTTAACTTCACGATTTTGTGATCTGTGAGAGATCGTGCATCTATTACTTCAAGTAAATAAAATATCTAAGGAAGTTTTTTAAACGTATTTTCAATCAAATAATTCAGGAATAAATGTGTACAATTTTGCACTCGGGAATAAACAAGATTTCTAATAATAAAACGGAAGTGCTTATTCTTTGTTTCCGGGTGCTGAAGGTTTTTTTTTTT
>NNCF01127070.1:333070-364788 GCA_002313205.1 Laupala kohalensis | reverse complement strand
AGGATTTAAATTTGTTTAATTTTAATTTCGTTTATTTTTTCTCGAAATTTATTCTTTTCTTTATTTTCGATTTTAGAATGCTTTCATACAATTCTTTTTTCTTATATTTTGATTTATCTTTGGATCTATTGTAAATCAGGAGGGTTTTTAGTGGGTAGGGTTGAATCATTCGACGAGTCCCACACACGGGGGGAGTCATGTTGGCTCTCCTTAGTGCGTAACTGCATTTTCCCTACCTCTACAAGTTTTTCGGGCTCCAATGACCTTNAAAAAAAAAAAAAAAAAAAAAAAAAAATTTAGCCATGACAAAAATCCAAATTTCTCTTTTATAGAACAATATGAAATGACATTTTTGTAAAATTTTGTTCTCTTATTTAACGATAATTTATTGACTTGGCAAAAGTTTTTTTTCCACAGAATTTGATGCAAATCGGAAGAAAGAAAATTTGGTGATCCATTGATTGGTCCATTGACATTATGAAGGTGTGAAATAAATAAATAAAGTGGTGTTATGTAAATGATTTAAGTAAATTATTTGTTTAAGTTTAAAGAAATAATAATGAAACTGCATGACTATTAATTTCGTACCAATGATAATTTCGTTGGTACTATGATACGATATCTATCGCTTAACATTAGGGAATGGATCACGTTTTGCATAGGGTTTGTTTCCTCTTTAAGCGTATGTGAGTGGTAGTGCGATGTAATTGTACTTTATTTCTTTGTTTTGATTACAAAAATGACTCGCGGAACTGTCGAACAAATTGCTTAGAGGTCATTTTCGAATTTCTTGTTCTTTCGAAAGTGATCAGTTGAATTTGTTCTATTGAAACTAGATGAATCTGACAACATTTTTGTGGTTTACAAGGAAGTATCCCATAATTGTCATATGAGTGTGAATCTAGAAACCATAGTGCATTGTTGAAGGACGACAGGATTTTCATCGACTGCGCGAACGATTTCTCTCCAAGAGAGAGATTTGTACCGCAGTGAAAGCGTTAACCTCCGTAACGCTTCGAAGGAAGATAAAATTCTTTAATATGCGTCAAAGCTTGTGAATGTGTTTTGAGACCGTTATGGACATACTGTGGCGAAGTGTGCACAAAGTTCCAAATTATTGGAATTGAATATTTGTTTCTAATGACGTCGTTTACGGTGTCTTGCGTTAATTTCCTCGTACTCAGATGTCTGAATTAGTTCTTACTATAAGTGAATATGACAAATAGTGAAAGGAAATTACGTTCTGTCATGTTTGCTATAAGATCGGAAGCATTTCTAAGTCTTTGTTTGCGAAGACTAAAGAAAGTATTTTCTACGTTAGAGGATGTTCTACTGGTCACCGCAATTATGTTGCTCGTTGGTTGTCGATATTAGGTCATGTGGAAACAGGTTGGGTTGGTTTATGATACATTGATTATTTCGGACTAAAAATAATAATTTTGAAGTAGAGCATTGAATGAGAGTTGTCTTAAAGCGGAGGTTCTACTTATTATATCGTACGCAATTTGTCACAAAATGTAGAAAATTTTAATTTTTTCTTGGAACTAAAGAATTCCGTTGAAATTTGAAGAAATTCTCTTATTAACCATCTTTTCACATTCCTTCCTCTGATTTGTTCAAAAAATTGCCTCGTCTTCATTGCACACTCGAGTTCAAACAAACTCTCTGAGATTTGGAGATTGACGCATAAGTTCTGAAAGGTCCTTTAAAAAACAACTGGTAACTGGTGTAGCATCGTTTCTGTCCAGAAATATGTTTCCTGTCTGTACCAAAAAAAGATGATGTAAGAAAGTAGTCATAGGGTTAAAGGTTTTGGTATTTTAAAACGATGTAAGTTATGCCTAATAATAGTTTTGGTGAAATATTTTATTTTTGCTATGAGGTAATTCATAGGAAAGAAATCTTTTGTTGAATCACATACGGTCGTGAACTATAGCTGATTCAGAATTATTCAAATGAATGGATTAGTGCTCAACGTGTTGCTTACGGAGGATTAACTGATTCCCTCACAAAAATTCAAGGTCCACGTCTGATATTCATTTTATATAGGAAGAAAAAAAGTTCTGTCTCATGCGGACGCTGTTGCATGTGCAAGGAAGCGTATAAATTGTACGAGAATTTGCAATACAATTTCTGAATGGTCCACTTGCAGTGCTATTGAAACGCACCTTGATGTTTTCTGAAACAAAAAATTTGTGCATTGTTTGCTTTTTTTTTTTTTTTTTTCAAGCCGGTATCTCCTTTCCTGTCACAACACAAAGGAAAGGATATGGAATGATAATATAATTATCGAAGCAAGAGATACAGCTCATAAATTCACTTAAAATTTGTATGGCTCACTTACAACGAAGGAAACCAAATACTGATTGGGTATTGGAAAAATTTCTCAGCATTACTGACTTATTACCTGAAATAAATGATGTGCAATGAAGTTGAGAAAGATTTGTTTATTTTTGTGGTAAAAAATATGTACTTAATAATGAAAGAATAATTTCGTTTCATATAATTGTTCTTTCTCAGAATACTTTGTGTTGATTAAGCATGTACTTCAGATTGTCACATTATGTTAGTGAGTTTTGGTTAACGAGAACAGATCTTGTCTTATCAGGACTATTTTACTTCTAGTTAATTTGATAACTTTCTCTGTAATAACAGTGAAATCGGAGAGAAAGTCTTTTCTGAATTTATGAAGAACGTACACATGATTCCTATGTTGGTTATATTTAGTTTTTCTTTCTTTGAGAGGATCATCATATTTCATATTGTCAAATAAAAGATAAAATTTGATTTTGGAAATGGGTTAACGTAAATCCTTCAGCACCGGGATGTGTGAACTATTCATGTTCTTGGAGGAAACTCTAAATAAAGTTAATAATTCTCTTTGTATTTTGAAAAAGATTACGTAAGATAACGCAACAAATTAGCGTTTTGAAGTTCTCTGCAAACATGTAGCCAACTGTTTCCAACGAGCACACATTCAGATTCGTTGTGGGCAAGATTTTTTCTATGTTTTTAGTTGTTTTATTTGTCACACGTGGTTTTATTCATAATTATTTTACAAATTGAATTTGACAAACATTTTCAATATCCAAGAACCCACAAAATCCAAAATATGACGCGTCTTGGGAACAGCAAAGAACGACTATTTTCATAGTTTATTTGCTCCTTCAGATTCGTCTCTTCATATCTTAGGTTGAGTATAAGGGGCGATGGGGCGATGCACTCGCTCTAATTAACAGCCGTTCCGCGTTTCTCTGCGGCTGCATAGTGCACTTCCTGTTTGAATGCCGCAGCTCCCTCCTCCACTCCAGTCGGTCGAGATGAGCGATATAGCCAGACGATACTTCACGCTCCGTTTAGCAAAATGATTCCTTCGCTGTTTTATGATCACTTGATAAGAGACCAAATTACAAACTTTGATGTAACACTGCCTTCTGGTCAGATCTTGCGGTCCCACGACGCGTCAGAAAGCGGTTCATTTTTACGGAGTTGGGACTGTGAATGTCGACGTTTGTGGAATTTGTTGATCTTAACCCAGAAAAAAAATTAATGTCAAAAACATTAATCCATCGACTGTACAATATCAACCTCCTGGTGATCACGCATGGTATGTTGCGTCAAACTCGAAATCTCATATAGAGATGTGAGTATTCGCGTTACAGTTTATTAGAGTAAAATTGAGAGAGCAATGAGTGGGCATAGTTTCTGCTCCGACACTGTTGGAGGGAAGTCATAATTATATTTCCTATAAGAATTCAGGGAACGTGGAAGAATACTCAAGAATGTGTGAAGGTTCTCATTGTCTCGAAGGTGGTTAAATGTGGCCAGTCATTGAGATCTGTTTTCAAAGCATAATCCATCTATCCACAAATTAATAAGAAGTGTTGAATAGGTCGGCTAACATGCATTTTCTGTGCATTGTGGATATGGATTATATGAGTCGCATCTATTGTATTCTTGAAACACTTTTAACTGAATAACTTGTATCTATGAAAATTACACAATTAAGGAGTAATTGTGGTAAGTTTTGGAACCAGTTTTTCCAGTTTCTCCGACGTATATTGTAATGAAACAAAAGAAAAAGGAGGAAATAAACCAATGGATTAATTAGCAATAAAACTCAAATAAAAAATAGATCTCAGGGAATTTAATGAATTAAAATATTTGTTGGTCCGTATTATTTTTAATTAAGTAGGCCCCACATACGAAGTTCCTCGTTGAAGGAGAACGCTCTGTACAAAATAAGCTTGACTTAATTATTTATAATTACCCTCTACTACTAAACATTACCATGCGTAAACCCCCAAAATTCACACTTAAAACACATAACATAAACATGACTTTTCCTTTGAGGAATTTTTAGTGGTAACTAACAACCAGTCTATTCCAACAAGATATGGATTAAATTAAAATAAAACATCATCTTAATCGCTCATGATTCTTACGGCCTTTATTAATTACACAAATACAAGAGTTCTGAACGTAGGCCATTGCAGTTCTTGTTCGAAGCACTTGTTATTATCGCCGCCACTTAATACGTTTGTTGCTGGGAGCCCCAGCGTCCACAGGTTACCTTATTTTTAATGACCAGATCAGTCTAAACACTTGAGGAGAATGGAGTGCCCTGGTCCAGTTTCAGCTCAGTGGAGAGCCTCCTTTCTTCAGGCCAGCTGGAGCTGTCCCAGTGTCAACAGCCTGCTTTGGCGGGAAGTTGTGGCACCGGCCATGGAACCCCTCGTTTGGAATTTCCGCATTCATTGTCAGTATTATTCTTTCACAACGAAGGTTCATTCACCTTGTTGTAACGCGGCACCCTAATCTCGGCGATCGCTGCTCGATTCAAAACATAAACAATTGATTCTCCGACTTGTTTTCGGAAAACATCAGTAAAGCTGAGTCTTAGCCAGTTCTGCGTAATTTAAACAGCAATTAAGCTAGCAATCAAAACTAACTTATCCGACACTTTACGATCAAAAATCGAAACATGATTTCGGACTCATCGAATCTCGACATTACACTCACAATCTCGAAATGAATGCCTCAGAATGAATCTCGAAATGAAACTGCGAATCTCGAAAATGAAAATCTCGGAATGCTCGAATGAGTCTGGACTGAATCAGAATGAAATCAGAATGCGTGTTGAAAGTCTCGGAAACAAACTCAGAATGGCTTTGGAGCGTCTCGGCGTCGTATTTATCACATCACTTAACTCACATGGTACAATTTTGAAAATCATATGACTATTTTTCACCAGTAACAACAATTACTCCCTCCATTCGTAATTATCAGGATAGGTTGAACTTACAACGACACGTACATGTTTCTAACCAATCAAAACGCTTCTCTCCCTGAAACTTTCCCACTTCAACGGCTCCATCTAGCTCAACCGACTCTTCCATAATTTTGAATCTAACGCTTTTTTGAGAATAATAACACAATAAATTTAGAAAGTTCTCGAACCGTTAACAGTCATTCTCCTTGTCTTCGGTGCGTCTCTCTCTTAAACCTCTGCGACACTCGCCCAACGGTCGCTGCTTTGTGAGGTCTGCCGATGTCCCTAGACGATCCTTGCCCACGACGGGTCGAACCTCTCTTGCACCCACGCCTCTGGGTCGCGGTCTATTGTCGCTACTTTCGTCCTTTTAAATTTGTGAAGGCGGCTGCCTCTCTCAACACCCACAACACGTGTTCCACTGGCGGTTGCTCTTTAAAACCCCTGCGTTTTGTCACTAGCCTCATTCAACGTCTTTCTTGTAATTTTCCGTAGGTTTCAAGTTTAAATATAACGACGCCTTCTCTTATGTGTTAGTAACTTTCCTATCTCCTTCCCACTTTTAACCAAAAATAAATGCGTCGTACCCGACCACTCTTCTTTTCTCTGAATTTCTATACCCGTCGTCCAATTAACAAAACATAAAACCCAACGCTCTTTTCCAACGGTTATCACCTCTCGCCGCTGCGAAGCAGAAAATCGGTTACGACTTAGCTCGCTTATAAAATATTTTTCCTTGTATTAGTTCTCATTTCATTCCTTATTAATTAAGAATTACTGGATTCTTACTATATATCTATCGAAGTTCCCATTGAAGTGATGACGCGATTCTGTAGAAATAATTTGCAAGATCAGCTGAACTGTGATGGATAAAATATAATGAATCATTCCCACTGATGATTTATTTTGTACGAGTGTAGTGTGAACAAGTGGTATGAGCTTTAATATAAGCACTTGCTGCGAAGCCAACTCACCTATTTCTTAAATTTTTACGTAACTGGAGACTCGTCATGTAAATTTCGAATCCAAAGACATGAAGTACTCAGTTTATTGCATTGCTACTGTGAAGTTCATGACTTCACGATTCAATTCATTTTATTGAATTCGATGCCTGTTCTTAATCTACTTCAGCATTTCATTCACTTTGACTTCAGGAAGAATGAGTATTCGACTCTTGACCTCTTGTCTTCCCGCCTTGGCGATCGACTTCTCTGTCGTTTTTTATCAGAAGGAAGAAGATTCAACTGTTGGCCAGCAGTGGAAGCCTCTTCAGCGGCGACTTAGAACAGATTGTGCGGGCGGAGCGGGAGATGGCTGAGGTGCCGTGATCGATCGTCATCTCCTTGTTCGACGGAGTTTCGATATATTGAGGCGATCCGCTTCTTTCTCAAGTTCGCTGAAACGTAGTTGGTCGTAATGGGGTCGTGCTTCAAGTGATATACAGGGCAACTGCTAAAGCGAGAGAAATATAGCATCACTTGGGAATTTTATCAGGGGTATTTGAGATAAAACATATTTTTCAATAATATAACGAGATGTGATACTGAAACACCTATCATTAATTAATGCATTTTGTAATAGATTCTCATTCGTAATAATTCATTCATTGTATTTGTTTTATTATCTGGTTCATACCTGAATGACCGAAATTGATCTGATGGGAAAGAAACTATACGTACAGATTTTAATTAATCTCATAAAAAGTTTAAAATAAATCCTGTGTATTACCAAGCACATCATGTTCATAAAAATGAATTAAAAAATTATTTCTTTAGCGGTTTTCGGACGACAGATTTTGGAGCAAGTAATGAAGCGTGTTATCCCGGGAATAAAATCATGTATTTTTGGACCCTTAGAAAACTATATATTGCGTGAATATCATCCAAATTGATAGAACTCTCTTGTACAAGTGTATAGTAAATAAAACGAAAAAGAAAAAAAACATGTTGAAAAAATTTCCAGAAAAACACAGGTAAAAATGTTATTCACTTAATAGTCTATAAGGAATAGTCTGTGTGTGCCGCGTTTGCTTCAACTTTCTACGTCTTACGTGTCTTCTGTGTGCTCCTTCATCCTTGTGCGGTCTTTCCTTCGTCTTTATGGTCCAAGCGGCTTTTTGTGAGCCTTTTCTTCAAACCAAAAGGTGTTATAATTTGAACCTCAAAGGTGTGAATTTTATAGTATCTATTGCAATGGTATTTACCGTGCTTTTCTCAACTTCTGTAAACAATAAGCTGTTTGATTTAAACGTTAGAAAGGAATTGAAAAACCTCCCTGTTAATCGCAGAGTAATCCATTCTGCGTAGGGTTCCATACAGCAAAGTTCTTTTCCGGATTGTAACAGTATTCTTTTCATTTTTTTAATACAGTTCATTGTTATGACATGGCTGATATTCATCTTCTACTTACCCTGCAGTGGGCTCAGTTTCAACTGAGTATGGGTTTGATGAACTCACGGTCCCGAACTGGGGACTGGTACTGCGCCACCAGTCCTCGGACACCATACGCTTTGGGCATGCTTCAGCGACCATCTTTGGCGCGATGGTGGGAAGTTGTGTGTTGCAAAGAGCTGAGATCTTGCCTTCATAAAGCGAGTCGCGAGGACGGATTAAACCTCTATAAAAAAAACCTCAACCTCAAGGTGTGTTACGCGCCGATTAAGGTGAATGAGTGCTGAAGATAAACACTCGTTAGTGGACAACCTCTGGGGAACCGCCGAACCTGACTTGTATAAGACTTAGTGGCGTGATGCTCCACGTCACCAGACATTTTCCTCCGAACTCGTGGGACAAGATCTGAGAAGTTTTGATTGTCACACCTTGCGGATCGGGTGGACCGCGAGGTGTGTTTCGCACCCAAACGTCTGCGAAGCGGCAGACGGTTTACAACCCTCCTACTTCTGAAGAAAATAAGGAAAAGAAACAGAGCATTCCTTATGAGAATGCTTTTATATTAATGTCGAGAATGAATGGAAGCTTTGAGAAGATTTCACCCTTTTATATATTCAAAGGTCTAGAAGGTCTCATTGGTTCTCCGAACAATATTAAGAGATTAAGAAAAGGAGCGATGCTGCTTGAAACCAAAACATGCAAGCAAGCTTTAATACTTCTTCAATGTACACCCTGTCAAGTGGGAGGTCCACGCTGCGCTTAACTATAATAACTTGCAGGGATATTATGGACATGCCTTGCGAAGATCTGGTTAAGGAATGGGAAACTGACTACGTTGTAGAGGTCAGTCAGATCATGAGGAAGGTTCGTGTTCCTGAGAAGACCACCTCCATCGTGACTTTCAACTGTCCTACGCTACCTAATGATTTAAAAGCTGGATGACTAAAGCTGCCAGTGCAACCCTATATTCCGAATCTTCTGCGCTGTTTTAAGTACCAGAGGTTAGAACACACCGACATCGTGGAAGGGCCGTGATACCTGTGGCAGGTGCGGGAAAGAGGCACACGAGCCCGGCGTTTCATGTCCGGGACCTGCTAAGTGCATTATTGCACAAGTAGCAACCCGGTATGGAGCCGGGAGACCATCGGCTGTCTTGAGGAAAGGAAAGTACAGGAGATTACGACAACTTAGAAGATCCCATAAGGTGAAATACGGAAGAAATACAGGGCTTTACACCATATTTTTTCTACCAGTTTTTTCCACCGCAGCGATGACTCCAGTAATAAAGAACATTTTTGTCCAGACAAATTTTACTGACGTGTCTATGACAACGTCGTGCAGATGCTAGTGCAAATGTGGGAAGAAATACCTTAAAGCTGTTCCCGCTAAGCCAAAAACTTCAGCTTAATCCAGTCTTCAACTTCAACACAGAAAAAGCCAAGCGGTGTTAAAGTAATTCCAGCAAGTGCCTCCCAACATAAGAAAGAGGAGGGTTCCAGGGCTTCACCCCTGTACATTGCCGATATTTTGAAAACAACACCGTTCAACAAGTCGCGGATAGTAAAAAGAACGTCTTTATACTTCCTTCCTCCGAATCCGATTGTGCACTGTCTAACGACGCGGAAGTGCACGGTCAGAAGCCCAATCCAGGAGGTTCCAAATCGTAATGGCTCCCATCAGAACACTCTCCCTCTTTGCGGGGATAAATCAGCTTCAGATATGACACTATGGGAGATCGGGCAAGATGTGGATTTGCCATGTTTTTTTAGAAACACTATTCTCTCATCCGTCCTCCTGCAAACTAAAATCCAGGTTATACCAGTCAATTCTCAGCTAAGTCAGTGTTCAATATATCTTCCTCCAACAAAAGATTTTACGGAGACTTGTCTCAGGTATTTAATTCACCCGCTCCCTCAACTGTTCCTTCTCCTCGGGGATTTCAACGCCCACAGTGTGCTGTGGAGTACGTCGAGAGATTGCTCCAGAGACCGACTGCTGAATTATCTCTTCGAGCATGAAGATTTATATATAATGAACACCGGGGAGATGGACCACTTTGGGTTTGCCACATGATTTGCAATAGTCCTGTCAATTAGTTCTCCTAAAGTTACTGATATCTTCCTGTGGAAGGTAGATGATCTGCATGGTAGCCACCATCATCCTATCTCATTGACCTTGCAGGAGCGTGCGAATGTTCCCGAATGCAAACCTCAGAAATGGATTCTCAGAAAGGCTGCGCCTGCGCATAAGACATTTTCCTCTCATCGGTATCTCTTACTACTTGATGATGAAACCGTTTGTGAGGAGTGTAGCTCTTCTCTGACAGTGTGTCACCTACTAACTGATTGCAGAAAATACACGAGAATACGGAGACAAATTGGTCTGGCTACAGTTTTACCAACAATTCTCGGAAATGAAACGAATAATGTTAATAAACTATTGAATTTTCTTAGTAAATCGGGGATCCTCCCACTACAGTGAAAGCTGAATACTTTTCTGATCTAACGTATACAACAAACTGCGATCCCGATTTCCCGAGGAAAAGGGAAATAGCAGAGATCACCTTTCACTTCCCTTCCAACACCTGGGAATACTACAACTATCCTTTTTCTATGAGGGAACTTGGGTCAACTGTAGCTACAGTCCACGACACTGCTCCTGTCCCTGATTCCATTCACTATGAGATCTCAGACAATTCAGTAATCGAAGGAATACGTTCTAGATATCTTCAATTTTTCATTGTCCGAGGGCGAGTCTCCTAATTTGTGGAGGGAAGCAATGCTAATACCCCTACTAAAACCCGGAAAGGACAAGACAGCCACCTGCTTAGTCGTTCTGTGTGGTTTCAGGAAGTTCCATTCCAGCCTGGGCAACTTACTTCTCCTGGAATTGGCAATTCAAGATGCTTTCGTCCGAAGAAAACAAATCGTCGGAATATTCTTTGACATTCCAAGGCTTACAATTCTACTTGGTGTCATGACATTCTACAACAACTTTGTGTTTGAGGTTTTAGAGGAAAACTTCCCCAGCTGTTACAGTCCTTTTTCGATCAGCGTTCCTTCCGATACAGAATTGGAAGAGACAGCTCGTATGTCCTTCAAGAGAACGGTGTTCCTCAGGGCTCAGTCCTGAGTGTGACTTTATTTGAAGTTGCCATAAACAGCATAACATCTGCTGTAAAGAATCCTGTCCAACAGTCCCTTTTTGTCGATGACTTTGTCATCTTTTGCACATCGCAGTGTGTCACAGGTGCGGAGCGACAAATCCAACTTGTCCTCAATAGATGGTACCAATGGTCAAAGTCTGCTGATTTTCGTTTGTCTGCTGGAAAAACAAGCTATGACCTTTTCAGCAGGAGACCAGTCATCCTGCCAAATCCTAACCTCGCCCTGGGGGGATAACGTTCTAAAATTCTATCCGTCAGTGAAATGCTAATGTCTTATCTTTGATCAGAGACAATTGGATTGAACGTCTTGACAGACCTAAGAACGAGAACAGTAAAGTCTCTGAATCTATTGATGTGCCTGAGTAGCAGGGAATGCGGTGATCACTCCTCCTTCCTCCAGTTTTATAGAGCATTCATTAGTTCTCGGCTCGTGCAACCTATTTAAAGAAGTTGGATTGTGTCTATCCTGCAGGAATCCGACTAGTCACGGGTACCTACCGTACTAGTCTCATTCCTGATTATACACACACCTGATGTCTTAAATCAAGGTTTCAGTAAGACTCCTCCTTGGACTTTGCACAATTCGAAGATTAATTTCGATCTTTTGCACTATGACAAGAAGAACACTCCAGCTCCGATGTTGAGGGTATACTTCCATCTAATCCTCGACAAACACCGGACCTTTATTCCAGTGTTTACACACGGGTCGAAGCAGGCTGATGGTATCGGTGTTTCCCCGTAAGACCTGTGGCTACAGTCTTGGCGACCTGTGCAGCCTGTACACAGCTGAGTGCTACGCCAGTTTGAGAGCACTGCGATCATCAAAGTGCTCCCGCGGTTCACAATTCCTGATTTGCTCTGATTCGCTGAGTGCCCTCCAAGCAATCCAGAATATGTATCCAGCTGATAAGCTGATCCAGAACATCCAGGATGTGCTTTTCTCGCTCTAAAGTGACGGAAGGAACATTATATTTTGCTGGATTCTTGGACACGTGGGAATCAGAGGAAATGAGGGAAGAGACGTTTCCGCAAAGACGGCATGCCTCAAGAATCGCGTGGATGTCTCCACGATTCCAAAACGAGATCTCCTAAATTCCATCAAGATAAGGATTCTGAGCGAATGGAACAATGAGTGGTTAGCTGTTGAAAGGAATAAGCTCCGACTTATCAAATCCTCTGTTAAGTCTTGGAGCAGTTCCTGTATGCTAGCCTTGCGCGACGAGGTCCTGCTGACCCGCCTGCGAATAGGACATTGTCCTCACTCATCGGTATCTTTTACTACTTGAAGATGAACCCGTTTGTAAGGAATGTAGCTCTTCTCTGACAGTGCGTCACGTACTAACTGATTACAGAATATACTCGAGTTTACGGAGACAATTTGGTCTGGCTGCAGATTTACCAACAATTTTAGGAAATGAGTCGCATGATGTTAATAAACTATTGAATTTTGTGAGTAGATCGGGGCTCCTCCCACAAGTTCTCGGGAGGGTTTTAATTTGTATTCTTATTTCCTCTTCATTTCTTCTTTCCTTTTATTCTTCCTTTCCGTAGTTTGAAAATTATAATTTTCAGAATTTATTTAATTTTCGATATAATGTATTGGACAACTGTTTCATTTTATTTCATCTTACCCTTGTATTTAGATATTTGTTGAATGCAGGAGGGTTTTTTTAGTGGGTATGGTCGATATATTCGGCGAGTCCCACACACAGTTCTTACGGCTCTTCCCTATGGAGCGAAACTCCATTTTTCCCCACCAAGAGCTCTAATGATCTTGACGTAGGCGAGCCCTGTAGCCCCAAGAAAAAAAATTTTCTACTTAAACTGGACAGAACATTCAATATAAAAAAAGTCAAGATTGCTTTCTACCTGCTTTTTTTGAAAGTTCTCTTGTAAGACCTGATGTATTTTTATATTTTGTACAAAAATAATGAAATTTCAATATATTTATCCTAAGATTACATTCATGGAGAAAAGTTATTTATTTTTCTAATTTCCCAATAAACTCTTCTATCTTGTATTATGTGGTATTTTTTATTCGACATTTTATTTCGCAAGAGTAAATAACTATTACGTTATGTACTATCATGATTTGATATGAAATGTATCTCCTCAGTCAGAGGCGATGCGTAATAAATGCCTTGAATATATCTTTTTTACGTTATTTACTATTTACAGTTTTGTTTGCATATATATTTACGTGTGTTCCTTGTTTTCAGGTACGTTCTTCACGTGGTTTAAGGTTTTCTCTCAACAGATACGTCAAAGGTGAGTCTTATGAATCATCAGTTTATGACTTTTGTTCTACTCACAAAGGCAATATGACAATTCAATTTCTGTGTAACTTACCATATTGCGAACAACTGTCTCTTAGTTCCTCTGGTTTCGAGTCAGTCAGATGTAGTTTTCGATGAAATTAAAGTGTGGTTTGGAAATTATTTGTAATTGCCTTCTATGCATTGTGCTCTAATAATAAATTTTGACATGAAACGGTGTTGAGCAGAGTACTAATGCACTCGGATTGAAGTAAGCATAATCTCGTTTTGTTGCCGAAAACAGGCCCATACATTCGAATTAGCTAGCACAGTCATAACACATTGGCAGTTACAGAAAATTTCTTTTACTTGACATGTATGACTATTTTTTATCATAGTTCATCTTCAGTTACAGTTTCCTTATGTAATAAACTTATAATGGAGTAATAAATTTATTATTTTCTGAAGTTTTGAAAAGTTTTCGTTTTAAAACCACAATAATAGTCACGGCAATTTGTATGGCATGTGGTCAAAACGTGTTCTACAAAATCTATTGGACCTTACTATTTGAGTTGTACGTGTCAAATACGGACTTGATATCCGAAGAGACTTTTCTCATGCAAAATACAATGATAACAATATCCATTGTGCTAAAATATATCACGATCACAATAAGAGTGAGGTAGGACCACTGTGTAATTTTTTTAGTGTTTGTTTTTCTCAATGCCATTCAGTCAAGTGAACTGTTGTTGAAAAGCTATTATTATTATCTGAAAAGAGACAAAGTTACAACTCCTGCACCTGCAGGAAACTTGTCTCATTGTCCTATCAGTTGTGAAAATAAGACAACTGGATGATTGAATGGTCACAGCCACAATCATTTGAATACCGTCTTTGTACAGGAAAGATACGATTGTTTATTTAATTCTCATCTAGTCGTTTAAGCTTTACTCGCACTAGAAAATAATATTTTATTAATGAGGAAATTTAATTTTTAACTGTTTGGTTTAATTTTTTAATGTAGGCGTCTATTTATTTGCATGGGAAGTAATTATTAACTTTTCAAAGGTAATTAATAAGGGGAGCATTGACAGGATTTTGATAAGCGAATATTGATTACATCCAGGAATACTTACAAGGCAAATTCTTTGATAATTTTGCGTCTTCTCCCTACAATACCCCTTGTTTTTACACATTTATAAATATCGAAATAACAATAAATACTGTACATTCATTTAAATATCTTTCTGGTCTTCATAGTTTTTCTATTAATATTATTTTCGGATTTCAGAGTTTTTCACTGACCACAAACCTTACTGTCTGTGAACCTTGCATGTGAGGTATATCTAAGTTGAACTATCTTTAAAAGAACTTAAAACTAAGCTGCAACTACATTAGTTGTAATACATTTTCAAAAGAACTTGACGCTCCCATGTACGTATACAATAATAGAAGTTCTACCATGTCATAGAAGAATGTTCTGAACATTTTAAGACTATAACTCTTTCAATAAAATAGTTAACACTGTACATGCATTGTTGGAAAATTAACTATTGTAGAATACAGTGAGATCATACAATTGGTCGGGGTTGCTCTCAGTTCATATTAGGAAAAAATAGTTTTTGTCGAATTATATGATTGTACAGTATTCAACGCTACTTGCGATATTCAATTGCCAGGTATAGTGTATTAGTTACGTCGCTGTTATGTTGCGGAGAGAAAAAGCGATGTTATCAACCAATGATGTCAAGTTAGTGCGACGCTGGTGCAATATCGCATGTCAGGGAGATTTACGTTACTTTACCCGATGAACATAACTGATTTGTAAGTGGGAATACGTCCTTAGAAAATTAAAAAAACAAACACAAACAATATAAGTATTTTACTTTGGGTGTTAATGAAGAGATGTATGATGTTTTTATTTGGTGTTAGTGTCAATATACCCAAGAAGAAGAAAAAAGGTGCCAATATATTTCATTTTAATCTTGATTTATTAGCTGTGCTTTATTTATTTATTGTTTTATTATTTTTTAAAGAGTTGTGCAGAGTGATTTTTTCTTCACACCATTTATTACCTTGCGCTTATTTTATAAGAGAGAGAGGTGAACATTCTTTTCCGAGAGAAGAAGCAGCTGATGTTAACAACTATGTTGGTATATGAAAAATTTATTGTATGGGTGATGTCTTCCACATTCTCGACTTGTTTACTGGTATCCTAAATGGGGTCACGTCGGGACTGCCTATCGACATTTTCTCAACTGTTTACACCGATTGTTTGAACAGTAAGGTGTAGCCTTTTTTCACTTACAGATCCGGGATCGAGTTTAAACAACCAGTGAAGTGATCAAATTTTTGATTATTTGAGGTTAAGAAAAATTCTGAGTAGCGTATAAACTTCCGGTAGACAACGCCCCACCGCTAAGTTACTAAGGAAAAATTATAATAACAATTTCAATCCACGCACGTCTAGATTGAACATTTTTCACAAATATGTCATTCTTTGAGGTAAATTTATGAACAAATTCTGTTTTTGGTTGTTTTCAAATTGCAATCTGTTCTGGATTAGCAATATTTTTGTTTAAGTTGCTTTAATTGTCTAATGAATACGTATAAGCACTAATTCGCTCCTGTCATTAATGATGATAATATCAATAGTAATAACAATAATAGTAGATATAATAGTAGTAATAATAATAATAATAAATTTATTGTCAAAAACGCAGTACAAACCACGTATGACCACGTGGAGGACAAAAAATAATTTACTCTCCGGAACAAGCGAGGTCCCATCCCATCAATTCCGATCAATGGCGCTAAGGCACAGGCGGATTTAAAGTTCAGCACAATCCTAAGATAAGAATAAAAATAGTTTGATGCATGTTATAATAATAGAATACGATCAAATTTGTGTGTATTAAAAAAAATCAGAAGTACGCATTATTATATATATATTGGAAAATATTGTTTATAAAATTTTAAAATAACACTAAATTCGATATTTATTATTTCAATAGACAGGAGTCTAGAGAGCCTGCATGAAAACTCCGTCTCTACCCGAAGGAAAAGTGGAGAAAAACCCGGGCTAGAATGGAGCTAATACACTCAACCGTGCCAAAGTTGAGTACATATAAAACTAAATATGAATAAGACAACACAAGCATACAAAGAAATAGTTTTGAAATTGTTATTAGATATTTTGAAACTACTACAGCAATGGTGTGATGCAGGACAAAACGATTTTAACTTTTATTAAAATCAATAAATTCTTTTACATTGCAGAAGCATTGGTGTAGTAGGTAGCTTTTAATCGCGGATTTGAAGAGATTCAATTTAATGTCTCTTAAATTTTTGGGAGGGAATTATATAGATTCCTGAATGATATGGCCTTTTTTGACAAAGATAAAACGATGAATGTTATTCCTATTACGAACAAGACAGTTTCGTGTGAAGTAAGGGTGGCACTTTAGCAATTCTGCCTTAACAAACACGACTGTTACATAAATATAAATGCAGGTAAGTTAAAATATTTTATTTCTTAAATACAGGTTTACAAGAGTTTCGGGGGTGAGATTTAGTAATTATCCGAACAATCCTCTTCTGAATTCTGAAAGTTTGAATGCTCTGACCGGAATTGCCCCTGAAGATAATGCTCTAACGTAAATGGAAGAAAACCTTTAAAATATACATTTCGGGAAATATGTGGACTAACTACGTTAACTAAGTTTCTGAAGCCGTCGAAGTGAGTCGGTCCACGTCCTGACGGTGGGATACAGAGAAGGCTTTCCTTTCCTTCTACTTTCCTTTTCTAATTACCTACTTTTTCACTTTTATCGCTTTTATCTTCTTTACTGGCCTTCTCTGTGAGCTGAAAGCTCACCCATGTGTTTGCCGTGCATGGCGACCCGTGTTGGAGGGAACGGGTGTCCTGGTGAGTTGAGGAACTTCTGCGTGCATTCTTAGATGCGCCCCAATAGGGTCGCCTTGGCCTCGGCTTCTTCTGGACGGGCGATCGGGGGCTAACCCCCCTCCGACCAATCGGCTCGGACTAGGTCTTCGACTGAACTCCAGGGTGAGAGGGGGCACGCAGAGGATCCTTCTCGCTGGTCGGCGGCGTTGGAGCAACCCTGCTTAAAGAACCCTGCGTGTTCACGCTATATCCCCGTGTTTTTCCCTGAGGCCAGTCATCGATACCTTATCATTTCCGATAACAATCACCAAATCCTTTGCAGCAGGAGTCACCGCACCAAAACCATCTACAGTTTATTTTGGATGTCAGGTGGCTTTGGAGGAAATAGAATAACCCAAGATGTGTAATTCAGGCAACATTGGATGATTCTTCTCTCTTAAAAGACCAATTTCTGGGGTGCAAAATCCTTATACCTACAAAGTATAAGGTATCACCCTAAACAAAATCTGTATCAGTATCTACCTCTACCTCAACTTCTAGTAATATTCAACAAGCGGAAACCGCGAAGAAACAATCTCGGGGTCGTCCCCGGAGGAGAACTCGTTCCCCTCAGTCCCGAAGACCTGACGCTTTGAAGTCTGATTCCCGTGGCGGATCAACTTCCTCTCGTCGCCGCTGCTCAAGGAGCAAAAATAGTGGACTTGTTATGTCCGCGAGTGATCATTCCAACAGTGATCCCCTCTACCGGAGAGGGAACCACAGCAGGGTCGTCCACAGAAAAAAATCCAAACATCGAAGAAAGAGCAGATAAACTCCAAACCTTGGCTCTTCTTTCCTGGAATCTGAATGGCATTCATGTCCGTTCGGATGATCTAAAGCTCTTACTGTCTCGTCATTCTCCTCAAACAGTATGTCTTCAAGAAACACATCTCTTACCTAAACATTCTTTTTACTCTTGTGGTTATACCTGTTATAGGGTGGACTTAGACGGACTACGGGCACACGGTGGCGTCGTTTCTGAATGCGTAACACAATGTGCCTAATTGGGAATTAAGATTGTCAACGTGACAACTACATTTGAGGTTATCTTGAATATGGTGTCCTAAGAATTTTGTATTTGTAAAAGTTTTTAATAATGATTTACGTTAACGACAAAGCTTAATTTTGCCCTTATTTGTAAATTATAATTTGAAGCATTAACCCGATAGTTACTTAGTAAAGGGTTGTGTGTAAAACCTTCAACTTTGAGTGGGATGTATTTGTGAATAAAATATTTTACGTCTTTCATACTTCGTGTAGTGTAAGCATGACGAACTGCCCAGTTGAAGTAAAATTCGTCAACTAGTCTGGTGCACTTACTACTAACTAAATTCCTCACAAATCGAATTACAAAGATACGAAGACAAGAATAACAGTGGATTAATATTTTAAATAAAAATACATTTATTATATTATATATTAAATGTATTTTCATTGATTAATGATGAAAGTATAGAAGATGAGTGAGTAAAGTATCCACGCATCTTTTTTCCCATCTATTTTGTACTTAGATTTGTAGGGCCTTGGCGTTGGAGCCTGAAAACTCTAATAATAATTATTATTATTATTATTTTACTTACTACTTAAATAACATAATAGTAAGCTACAACTTAAATAACATAAGCACGAGCAGACCCGTGACAACTCTGCTTTAATTCAATTGCTTGCTGCTCCTGGGCCATTGCAGCTCCCGAATCGTGCGTTCCATACAGAAAAGTAGACATCTAAATTGTTTTAGTAGTCGTTTATGTAGTAATTACTAATATGAGAAACTAAAATAGGAAGTTAACCGAATCTCAGCTACCTCCTCTCCAGAGCTAATATGAGTTACTCCTAATATAAGATCCTGGGCACATATTTGAAGAGCTGAAATCCAAATGCTCTTTGTGACCGTTTAGACAATTTTTCAGGATAAGATAAAAACGTTTGAAGGTCGCAGAGGGAAAGGACATTTGAATATATTCGTTGTTCGATGAGCAAATGTGCGAACAATATGTAAGGAAATTGTTAACTACTAGTTTTATTTTACTACGGACAGAAAAAGTAAAATAGTATGGATGTATTACCTTTTGCATAAAAAAACAATTTTTACTGGATATTACAATTAGAAAAAATCCAAGGATAAATCGTTTTTTGCACAATTTATAGGTTATTTTAAAATTTGGCAAAAAGATTAAGGGAATCATTCAATGAAAGTGTATTTAATTTGTGTTCGTTTTGCATAATTTAATCGAATTGCCTGTCGATTTAATGTCTTACTAGTTACAAAAGTCCGAACAATACTAATAACATTTAACTTACAGTTCTTTTTAAATTACAATATTTTCTGTATCGAACTACCTATAGACAAATCTTAGTACTTATTGGCAATATATATGAAGACTTACTTGAAGGAAAAATTGGCAAAGGAGATATGTTGAAAATGTGTTGATCAATTAGTTTCCTTTCCTTCTATTTCTTTTATTCCTTCTATTTCTTTCTTTCTTTCTATTTCTTTTTCTTTCTTTTTCTTTCTTTCTTTCTATTTCTTTTTCTTTCTTTCTTTCTATTTCTTTCTTTTTCTCTTTCTTTCTTTCTATTTCTCTTTCTTTCTTTCTATTTCTCTTTCTTTCTTTCTATTTCTCTTTCTTTCTATTTTTCTTTCTTTCTTTCTATTTCTTTTTCTTTCTTTCTTTCTATTTCTTTTTCTTTCTTTCTTTCTATTTCTTTTTCTTTCTTTCTTTCTATTTCTTTCTTTCTATTTCTTTTTCTTTCTTTCTTTCTTTCTTTCTTTCTATTTCTTTTTCTTTCTTTCTTTCTATTTCTTTATCTTTCTCTATCTTTCTTCCGCCCCTTTACTTCACACCTCGAGGTCCCATTTACCCAGCCCCACCTACCGCCTGGGTTTCTCTTTTAACCCTAACCATGTTGGCCTTAGCCCAGACCATGACCTTGAACAGCGTCTCGATACCGCGGGAGGAGAGAAGAACCTGGAGAAACTTGATGTGAATTTGCGAGATTTGGCTTGTTGTGGTGCCAACTTGCTCTCGTGACTCCAAGCGAAATTAATTCGCCTCCTAGTCCGGATATAAAATGATGCAATTTGCTGTGTTGATTTGTTAAACAATTAAGTAATATAACGTTTCGTTTTCAAAAATTTCATTGTGTTGTAGACAGTGAGAACATTCGTTTTGTCTAAATTGGATTCATTCCAATTTAACAAAATATTATAGGTTCTGTTTCAATTTTTCAAAAATTATCATCACGATAATAATGTTGGTCAAATGACACTTTTCCTTAAAGTTTTCCCAGATCGATGGGTTCTTATGTATTTGAATTCATTTTACTAGTAGTTTCTCCGTTCCAAAACAGAACTATAACTCATCACGTTAACTATAACAATTTCTTCTTCTTTTGCCATCTCATCAACTTTATAAAAGAATACTAAACGCACTATTACTAACACTTCTGGTAACGGAGCACTGCAGAAGTTTTCTACGACTTGGAGATTTGAATGTAGTTCTCAGCTCCTTGCAGGCTGTGAATTGTTTTGTATATTTGGTTCTGAAATAATTAAAACATTTTATCCCGACGCTATTAGGGCTAGGTTATCTTTCATTTTCCTCTTTCCTCTTCTTCTTTTTTTTAAAAATGGTTTTTAGTAAAAGTCATGTGATATATTGGAATTTGTGTTTTGAGTTGTAATGCAGGAGGGTTTTTAGTGGGTATGGCTGAGCCTTTCGGCGAGTCCCACACGCGGGGAGAGTCATGTTGGCTGTCCCTAGTGCGTAACTGCATTTTCCCTACCTGTACAAGTTTTAAGGGCTCTAATGACCTCGATGTTGAGCCCTAAAGCCCCACAAAAAAAAAAAAAATTAAAACATTTTAACTAGTTGTTTGAATGGGGTGCTGCTAATAGTGCCATTGTATAATTATTTATGTGGCAGTGTTGAAGGTTTCGACTAATCAAGATAAGGAATGTGTATAAGGATTGCGTGTCACGTAAAACCTCAGACGCGGCTCCCTCATCTAGCTCCTGAACAACCATGGAAATTCTGCAATATTCGAGGCTGTTGTATTTTGATGGGATTTACTTTTTATGTATTCCGATGGAAAGTTGCATCTGTTTACGATTACAAACGCAGTCCCGCTCGTCGGAGACGCCCTGGCGAGCGGTGGATGGCCGACCTTCGAGCGGGCGAAGCGGGAGCGTCGCCCCCTTGCGTAAGAGACGGTCGCTCGCTCGGCCTTGGCTGCGTTGCCGACCCAGTTACTCTCTGTCGGACGGCACCCCGCCCAACGCTTCTCGTCGGCCGCCTCTAGCAAAGCTGTTCTGCTCGTTCTTTCGCAGTCGAAGCTCTCCCAACGTCGTCACCCGCACTCACGTTGCTCGTTGCCGGCCCTGCCCCCACTGCACCCAGTGCCATTACATCCCCCCGAGAGGAGATGGGATGAGGGGGAGGCAGTGTGGTGCCACCGCCCATGGCGCATATGGGCCGAGGCCAACGTCTCGGCGCGACGCCGACGAAGCCACGTCGCCTCGTTTAATCTTCTAGTCAGCGACGCTCAGCCGATGCTGTCACCTATTAGTCGTGTTGTGGAACCGTTGACACGATTAAACCACACATTTAATGTCAATTACATCAACTCTAGCTGAACTGAAGGACGAGCAGAGAAATCTTTTCCATAATATATATTATGATATGGAAATGCAAATATTTTAGTGTACTAGTAGATCAAGAAGTGACATAAAAACAGGGATTCGAATTATTCCTTACTTTTTTTATCTTGTTACTTTTCCCTTCCTCATAGGTATTGGAATCTCTGTGGAGAGATAAATTCATAAAATTAGGAAACTCTCGTGCCTTGCGGTCTCCTAGAAGCAACCCCTGGAATAGACCATTTTGTGATTTCCAGGCTACACGCATTTCTTGCGTGCGTCCTTCAAGTACCGTCACCTCATCTCTATGACTAAAGATGAGATCACACAACCTTCGACGAGGTCGTGGAATGAACCCTTACCGAACAGTTGTCACATTTTAGTCGTAAATGTTGGATATTTTTTCTGCAAAATGGTATGTTTGCGAGAATTAATCGATTTTTTTTCAAGAGAGAGGAACGGAATCATTTCCAATTAGTGCCGTATAAATGGTTACAAATTTCTCGCCTTTAAGCTTGTATTTTATAGCCTAGTAAGGTGTTTTAGAAATAATCTTTAAATACGATGTAATACTTTCGTGCCAACATTCTTATAACTTTCACTTGAGTAGACGAGGAACAAGGTCTGGTTCTCTAATTGGGGATACACGGCCCTTATGTATCTTGTCGCGTTTTAATTGCAGGCGATAAAGATTGACTATTTGAGAGACCTTGCTCCCGTTATAAAGAAAGACACTTTTGGAATAAATAATGTGGCTCAGGTGAATTCTTATTACTGGTGTATTTTTTATCTACATTCAAACAACTGAAAGATCTTAGTGACACCCTTTACACAAGTTCATCGATGCCCGGAAAGCAATTGGGAAAGATCCTAAATTTTTATTCCATACTCTTCGAAACTACTGATCCTGTCGGGAAAGTGTTTAAAGAAAAAAAAAACATTTTGAAATATTGTTTCATAAATATTACACACAAATTTGTATTTAAAAAGGATATTTTCATTTCTTAATAATATTCCAAAAGTATTTGAACAAAATTGACGAAACTCGCATAAAACATATTAGGTCGTCGTCAGATATCGTTAATATTCTAGTTAACCTTTCATTATATACTTTTATAGAGAGTTATTATGCTAAATCATACAGGTAAATTTAATAATTACAACCGATCAATATCTGAGAAAATTGGTTTTTTATGTGATAGATGAAGATTTCGAGAAAATAGATTTGTGATGTAAAAGCGTTCTTTTTTTGGGTGTTAGTATTGTTATCTAACGTGAAATAGTTCGTTGTGTACTGCTCGTTTTAAAGACATAACCCTCACACGAGCATGGACGCAACCCGTTTAACTGTGCTTGTCAAATTTTCGGACAAGCAACACATTGAATAAATCTATTTTTTTTGGTCGCCCATTGTCATCTTTAATCAGAAATAAAATATACAACAAGAGATATCATTCCTTCGGTTGCAAAGCGCCCCGATATTGTTGCAGGGTACACGTTCTCGTAAACCTAAGCAGTGAAAGAAAACTTTTCGATTATGTCTTGGATCTCGGTTACGGAAAAAAAATGTTAGCGGACGGAATACTCGCTATCGTTATTGGAAAGCCACCTAATTGTAAAAACTATTATGTACGAAATTATCTGATGTATGTCACTCAGTAATTAAAGCTTTTACGCACGGGCTATTAAGTATGTTCTTGATAGTTCTACTTACCTCTAAACATTTCTCATTTCTTTGATATACCACAGTCATAAACATACCAACTGTCCAAATGGAGAAATTAGAATGATTAATTACTTTCTTTTGAAACTTCAATGGCAGTGAGATACCTCTTAACAACCTTGCTTGGTTTCAACCATTTTTTTTTCTTCATATAGTTATTTACGTGTATCTAGATAAATGCTAATAATGGACAGAAAAATCACTAATCTGAGTTTTTATTTTGGAAAGATGCTTAGTAATAACAATTGATGTCCTCACATTTCTACAACCTATGCCATGTTGTGAAACTCAAGTTTCTATTCTTAAAGAGTATTTCTGAATTTGATAGTTGTAAAAAGAAGTTGTGAATTCTTGCTTGTTTTGCATTCAACCCTTTTTGACCTTAATTTCTTTTGATATGGGCAAAAGTGCTATTTATTTTAAACTTCATTTTTTTACATTACTTTCGTTACAGTTTTGTATTGGATAGGAATATTATGAATAATTTATTACCCCGTCTCATTAGATGTGAATGTGATAATATTCTTCCAGCCAACGTTTCCATCTAATTACTAAATATTTCTCAGAGCCTCCTATATACCAAATAATAAATTTACTTTGGGGAGAACATAATTTTCGTACAATTCGGCTATTGTTGATATTTACAAATACCATAGTGACGATTATCCAAATGTTTAATTATCCCAACTGGCATCATGGAAAAGAAAATGATACAAGTCACGACGATATCCATGTTGCGGTTTCCAGATCGTACAAAGACGGCGACACTAGAAAACTAATCTCATCTTATCCGACGAATTAAGGGTATTTCCTCTCGGCTACACATGTTCATCTACACTAGAAAAAGATAATTCTATGAATGTCTTTGGCGAGGAAATAATAAAAAGTGTTCGATGAAATTATTGAAAATTTCAAAGGACTCTTCTTAAGGGTTATTCCAAGTAAAGTGCAAAGTATGGTTAGTATTGATAAATTACAAGAGCAGAAAAATTAAAATTGGTTGTTAATCAGTAGATGTAAATCTTATGAAGTTTACTAATGTGTCCGCCAGAGTTCATTTGTGGTACGTGAGACAGGCAATCCAGAGTCTACGTGATTGAATCATAGAAAATTAAAATTATTGTACTATAATCAAAATAATTTTACTTACTGTTTTTTAACAGCATTCTTATTTTACAAATTCATTATAATTCAAATTTAATACAAATCTTGATTGTTTACGCCATTTTGAGTTTCACCTCCAGCAGCAAGAATAAATATATCATTGGATGAAACCACACTCCAGTAAAGTTGTCCGTGAGAGCAACAAACCGATCGAAATGCCACCAATAAACCTAGAACAAACCTAGAACACCACTTCATCCTTAGGAGAGTTAGCTATCTAACGTCTATTTGTGCTGAACTTGTATTACTGTATGCGGAATCATGTCACTGTTTATCTGTAAGGTTCCGAAGTCTATGGATTAAACCCGTCTTTTTCGATCAAACATTTTTAGTGACCTTCCCCTCCTACTCCACCCATGGAGGTTCTAGTGCTTTTTACGCTCCCCCCCCACAACCCAATGTTGGTCCAACACGGACATAACATCGAAAGTGTTTCAACAATTCGTCCAAATTTATTGATTTAAAAACGTTTCTTTTATCTTTGTTAAATGCACAAAACACAGAAAGCATAAATTAGATGATGATTTATTCATTCCTTCTTAAATTACTATTTTTAATTGAAGCACGTAACTACTTTCATTTTATTTTTCATTTTAGGTTAACCTTTGTAGCTAGACAAGTGCTCGCGTACGTTTTTGTAGAACTCGTTGAGGCGAACTATGTTGTTAATCATAGTTGTCACGTATCTCTAACCGTTTAGGCAGCGTAAACGAATGTAGCGGATTATTCCCCTGACTTGATCGACATTTATCGTCAAAAGCCATCTTATACGAGTATCTTCCTTCCACACATTTAAAAAATAAAAGCCTATGTTCATCCTGGAGATTTAACTATCTTCTTACCAAATTTCATCACGATAGGTTCTGTGATTTAGTCGTGGTCAGGTAGAAAACTAAGACACACTTTGACATATAAGAATCCCAAACAACGCCGGGCAAAATAAGCTAGTATGTACATAAGAACGTACTTCGTTTGTCGTTTATTTTCCCTCTATGTTCTTCTTGATACATGCAAATAACCATAGTTGCTTTTTGTACAAACGTTGTGGGTTGTAATGCATCTTCCTTTTTCTTTAGGTGAATTTTGATAAACTGGATTTTTGATATCTAAACCACCCGTAACATTATTTCTTCGGATAATCGATGCTGGACTGAGTAATAACGGAAACAACCGACTATAGCGTGCAAAACTAGTCCAAGACAATTCTCCAGCCATATGGTGAGGATGCGCTGCTATATGGAGGGGAGTAGAAGGACTTGCGGTAATTTGCGTGAAGCCGTCCGTATGCGTCGGTATAATTGCGGTCGGCTGCTGATGAAGTGGCTCCTGCCGACTAGGAGCCTACACTCGGACCACACGACCTCTCTCTCGAGTAGCGGATTCATGAACTGCGTGTGGAGTCGGAAGAGACTGCCCTGAAATATTTGCAAGTGAAATGATTCGATGAATGTTACAGGGTTTTGTTGTTTGCTGTTCTATTGTATTTCAAATGTAATGCAGCGAAAAGACATAAGGAGAATGACTAGAAAAGGTTCGGATGATATTTTTCTTGAAGAGAGTGAAATTATTATTTTCATTACATGATAACATGCTTTTCTGTGTAAAAAGATTATATAACGCATACTATACATCAGTAATGTTTCTCAAACATTTCGTAGACATGAGTTTATGGTCAATTCATCACTTTTATTGAAATGTTACCATATTCTAACTATTACTGACGAGTGAATCTCCCCAATTCCAACTCCTGAATCTTGATTATTCATTTTGAGGTTATACTTAAAAGAGTACAATCAATTTATTTATCGTATTAATTAAAAATCTACTCATGTTAATTAAAATTGTTAAATCGAGTAATTAAATTCTTTTCTGTTATGATCCGGGAGTGTTCTTATTCTGTGAATAAGAAATTACATGGATACGTAAAATAAAGTTACAGTTTCCGGACCAACCCTATTTGTTAATATAAAATTTTGTCCTTTTCTTAAATTAACGTTTTTTTGGTGTGCAAATAATTAGTAAAAAAATCATATGCCAATGAGAACGTTCCTCGTAACTCAGTGTAAAATGAATTGTCTCCGGTTTACGCTGTTTATGAAGTTTCTCAGTTCGCATGCCTTCTGTTCAAGAGTGTTTATTTTTCTATTCTTATTTAGTTTTCTCACTTAGTTTCGAATATTCATTGGAAGATTTTACTGGAGATTTTAATTTTACCTTTCTTGTATCTTAAATATTAAATGTTGACATATTTTTACTTTCTTGTTAAAACGTTTGCTCAATTTCAATGTAGAACTTTTGTGCAAGCGAAAGTACTTTTTTGTGTGGGGCTTTAAGGGCTCGTCAACAACAAGGTAATTAGAGCCCATAGTGGAGAGAGAAAGTACTCTCATAATAAATAACTGGCTCACGGCACAATTGCATTTGAGTATGGATTATATTACCGTTAACGAACATTAAATCAAATAAGTATATGTTATTAGTTATATCTGATTTGATAACTTCGTAATGTCTAATTTTTTTCAAAAATGCATATTTTATATATTATGTGTCAATATTTCGGTCACTAGTTGGAGAGCAGAAAACAGGTTGTTAAATTATGCAATTATCTATTTGTCTATTACAATACAGAACGTAAATTTTGTCATTAGTTATTCTGGTTTCAGGGCTTTTAAATCTGTTATTTTTGACATAAGCAAATATAATAATAATAATAATAATAATAATAATACCTTGAGCAAGATTAAGGTTTTGAAATGATATACCAGTTCACAAGGTGCATCCATTTCCATTTAAATGGGTGAAATCAAATTACGAGTTAGTACAGAGTCTTGTAGAGTTTCTTTCTTGAAAGATATTTGTTAACATTTTCCTCCTACGTGCTCTATTCAAAGGCAAAATCACTACATAAAGACGTGAACAGAGTGAAGAGATCCGTGACATTGAAGAACGTGTGACTTGCGGTCGTATGCATTATGCTGCGCCGGGAATGGTTAGGTCGTTCACAACTACCTTTCAGTTGGTGACCTTTCCATTGAGCAGACGAGCGAGACTTCTCCGAAACAGGCGCGTCGTGTCTCTTATTCACGGCCGTGTCGACCATCGACCCCAACCGCGTGTAAAATAGTTTCGGAGACCACACGACATTCGCTTTGGACAAGAAAAATTCCGATATCTGAATCTGGAGATCGCAGAGAGAGAATTCCTTTAAAAGTTTTGAGAACACCTCTGGAATGCGTGCTCTCTTTTTGTAGTATATATAACCGAGACGAGTAAAAATATTTCCCCAAAAAGTTTGTGGAAATGTATGTTGTCTCCTGTTGTATTATTTAAGAAACAAAGTGAAAAACATTGGTTTTCACTTAAGGTGATATTTTCCCTCTTCACGATAAGTTATTTAAGTCTGAGATAGATTAAATCTACATAATACATTTTCTATGATTTAATTATTATTAGTTTACTACATATTCATTTTTATATATGTACTTTTTTTCTTTTTAGTGTCCTTTAGATTGTAAAAATACGACTTTTTTGGTCCTATGTTATGCGGTTCATATGTAACTTTACCCCTCTTTAGAAATGTGCTAAAAACTATGTTTAATGTTATTAAACGAAAAGATTTGAGAAACAAATTATGTAATTGTTAGAAATGGTGAAAGGAGGAAACTAGTAAATTTCTTGTTATAAAAGTAAAGACCGGTCAGTCATAAATAGCGATTGGCAACACTGATGAATTCGCGGATGGACATAATTTTCAACAGTAACTGCCATATTTTCATATATAATACATAATATTTAATATGTAACTGCCATATTTTCATACATAATATTTAATATGTAACTGCCATATTTTCATACATAATATTTAATATGTAACTGCCATATTTTCGTCTGTTGAATGTTGTTTGAATTTGCATGACTGTTATGAAGTCCCCTTTGCACGGTCTATTTTACGTACAGTTTCGTGCTTTACGCACCAGATTGGATGCAGATTTCATGGACATTTTCAAGCATGCTCTATTTTTCAGTACGATTCCTACAAATTGACTAGCGCTCTCCTTGCTGCATCTTTGTTTACTAGTTGCGGCGTCTCTGTTCTCTCGAGTCGCTTGCGTCGTTAAAATGTGGATAGTGGAATTTTTTTCTGCTGCGGTGTTTTCTGGATATTTGTTCAACTTCACAAATCAATCATAGTGAATAAAACACTATTAAATAAACTATTCGATTATCAATGAAATCACAATCTGTTTACATGTTCAGAGAATTAGTAGCCCAGTTGACGTTAGTTGGTTTATTTCGTTCCCCGTGGCGATGGAAGACAACATACTAACAACATCCATTTTTCGTCCAATACCATGTAAAGCGCTTATTTCGGAACATCAATTTCGTGTTCAGCAATTGGTCGCAAATTGTCTGTAAAATAGACCGTGTAGAGCGAGCTAAATGAGTGGTACTTTCAAATCTTCCTTTCACTTTCGCATTCAATGGCACCACGAGATAGTCAGTCCGGTCTCTACACCTACCACTACTCTGTTCATCGTGAACATTTGAACAGTCTTCCCTATTTTCACGACACCTGTGCCTCACTTTCCCTTCAGCAGCATTATGACTTATTGCATTGGAAATCCAGTCAGTCGTAGGACTTCACATCACGTCATGCAAAGGGAAACAATCAACAAACGCCAATAAGGCAGTTACATTGCCCAAGAGATCAGTTGAACATAATGCCCATCCGCAAATTCGTCAGTGTTGCCCATTGCCTTTTATGACTGACCCGTCCTTTCTTTTGAAACGCTTCTCGTATATATTAACATTATTCGTTTGGACGTTCGTATGTTTGCTTTTTCCGGTATATAAATATGTACTATTCGATGGATCTTAATGATACTTGGTGAAATTCTCTGAAACGCCTGGACGATCCAGTACGCTATTTTAATTTTTTACCAGTCACAATAGTAATTTACACGTTTTTCATTGAAGCTCTTTGCAAGTAATAGTATTTTATTGATCATGGGCAACACCAAGGGTTGGTAGGAAGGCTTTTTCTNGTATTCTCAAATGAATTGTGATATATCTTAACAATTTTTATCATTCAGTGGCGAGAGCTTTATTTTCTTTAAATGCTCATTCGTTACCTTTCAAACAATATTAATACCTTAATATTTTAACTTGATATTTCTTTATCTGAACTAACTCCTGTCTCTTATACACATCTAGATGTGTATAAGAGACAGATATATACGAGTAATCAGAGGTGGGAATATTCTCTGTAAAGGAGTAATATATCAAAACCAACTATACGAGAAATTGTATTCAATTTTCTTTAATGTCTTTTCGTTTAGTATATTTGTTTTGCAATCTGCTTTACTCTTTCACGCAGGTCTCTTTTAAATTTGCTAACATTATGACGTAAAAGTAATTTTGTTTGAGAGAGAGTTGAAGGAAATTCATTGATTTCGCATTAATGAGAATGGAATCACTCAAAACATAAGTTTGAACCCACTGTTCTAGGGTAACTATTATTAAGTTTTTAAATACTATTCACTGTTAGGGTTGAAATAGAATGTTTTCCTATTGATCCCGGGTAATTGAATTGTTTCACGACGACGAGTGGATTCCGTGACAAGGTACAGGAAATTTCCTCCACTTTCGCACGTCTCATGACGTCATTGAAGCTTCCAGAAGCTTCAGCTTCCCTCTCGACCTTCCCGCGCGGCATATAGAGGGCCCTCGCCATCCCTTTTACTTGTTCCGCTGACGTCATTGGTTGGCGCGTGCGCAATTCATCCTGCAAGACGGCGCTTTTTGACAAATATGCACGCGGAATATCAGATGAAAATGCTGTACGTGGAACATGCATTAGTTACCGTTAACAACAAAAACTCAAAAGGTAAATTAAATTAGCGTATTTTTTCCGTTCGATTATTGATTAATGTTCTTAAATTTTGTTACGAACTCGAGACTTAGACTCACCCTCATTTTAGTGTTTCATGAAAATTAAGGATTTAACTCTTTCATTTCGATTGCCTGATTTTATACCTATTCTATTTTTAATTAAGGATAATGCAAATCATATTGGCTACTCCGAGCAGTTTCCACCAATGTTTTAATTTATTCGGAATGAAACTGAGATGCCATATGTATGAGACCCGAAGATTGTGTTAACCCAATCCACTTCTGAATAATGCATGAACCACTTGTGAGATTACTATTAGGTTCGTTAGTAATAGCTTATTTTTGGACAATGAAGAGGAATTTGCTGAAATACGTTTCATATTACCCTTTAGTTTAGTGTATCGTAGAATTCTCTCTTCAAACTGTTTTGAATAGAAGTTTTATTTCGCGGAAATGACAGACTATTGTCCGTGTTCTTCCTTCGTTCCAACTCAATCTAGTACTTATTACAAGAGCGCAACAACATTACCGAACAATATAATGTAATGTAATTTTGTGTGAATAGTATAAATCGTTATTGTTTCTGGTTATATGTGATTACGGATTTCACCTGGTGTCTAATGTACCTTCGCATTTTGTTACAGGTAAAAATCAGTTGAGAAACGTCTCAAAGTCCGTGTGTACGCTGCTTATGATACTAGGATTTTGTGTGTGATGTCCGAGAGTTGCACGTTGAAGTAGTAAGTACTCGGGGAAGCTTGAGGAGATCCCATTTCCCGGAAGAGTTCTTCGATATAAACAGATCGTGCGCCCACCATTTTGAAGGTAGCTCTTGCGTCCGCTGGAACTGGGATGCGATTCGCTGGGAGTGGGGGCTCGGCGTTGACGTCACAGTGCTGGGCTCCCGACCTGGGCCACGGGCGCAGGCGGTCGCCGGTTCGGCGCAGGACACGGGGGTGCGCGCGCTCGCTAGCTCGACCGCCAGCTGGGTGGCGCGCGATCGATTTCTTCCATTCCCCCTTGCCTCCGCTCTTCCACTTCTGGCTGCCATCTACGCCATCGTTCACGCATGGTCCTGGACGGGGGTTGTAACTTCCCTCTCCCAGCGGCGGATCCTTGTAAAAATAATAAAGGAGTGCATTCAACTCGTTAAATATTTTTTTCATTTTATTTACATTATCTAAAACTCTGTTCCTAGTTAACATCACCTAGTCATGTTGGCTCTCTCTAGTACGCAACATCATTTCCCTACCTGTACAAAAATGTTTGGA